>CM045460.1:26135728-26280604 GCA_024666655.1 Dascyllus trimaculatus
GCAAAACCCTCAAACACCTTGTGACGGAAGAAATTCTGCATTAAAGTGGTGAAAAATTCCAGCAGGTCGATGTCAGAGAAGGTGGACTATTATGCCACACACCTACGGGAAGTTATTTCTGCTTAAGTGCGCCACTTTTATCTGTCTGTAGGCACTGTATCAAGGTGAATCTAATGTTTGTCCAAATATGTCAACAGTTTCCATTAGTTGGCCTTATTTTTCATATCACTGTATACAATATAATGGTACGTATCAACCAACAAGCAGGCTATGTGGAAAGGAAACATGACTTAATATTTTGACAGCGCATTTCAAATATCAATATTGATATTGGACTCGAAAATCAGGCTCTAGACGTCACACGTGGATTCTCATGGTCAACGGGAACAAACCCATGACGTCCGAGTGGCACTAAACAAATACTGCACTCACCCGAGCTCTTCTCCGGCCTTGATGTTTTCACTGGCGAAGAAGGCGATGTGTGGGAAACGCAGGTCCTGGTGCGTCGTGAAAACTCGACAGGCGAACAGGTTGGGCTCGCACATGTGGTTGAGGAAGCGGCTGATGTTGCCATAGAAACGGGCGTCGATGCAGTACAGATCTTGTGGCTGGGAGACAAACAAAAAAAGATAAGCTTCAAGTGCACAGCTGAGAAGACAACAGGTTTAATTATTTTCCCATTCACGTCTACTTCAGAACTAGTTTTCGAACTTTCCCAGAGGCTGCCGTTTATACTTCACCTTATCATCCAGGCTGAACAGGTAGGCGTCGTTTTGCCTCATGTCCGCTTCCGCTTCGGAGATGATCTCGCCGACGTACCTGTTCAGAGGCAGACAGATGGCCCGTCAGCGGCTGTAAACATCGCCGGAACATTTTAATACCGACGGCGTCAGGAGTCACGAACGCGGAATTATAAGGTTCCGTTTGGGGAAGACTGCACGCCTGAGATACCGAGCTTCAAAGGTTTTTACTCTCCTGCACGTAAAGCCGTCTGAAGTGTTTTAATATTTAACCAAAAAAGTTCTTTTTAAGGAAATAAATGACACCACGCATACATTATTCAACAACCACGAAGAAAAATATAGAATAAAACCAGCCTTCCCCTTTAAACTGTGGTACTTCCTTTGCCGACACATACAAGTTAAGGTAAAATAAATCGGTTTTATTTAGTAGAGAATGTTAAAATCAGGAACTTGATACTCAAGACAGCTGCCAAAGGAAACTGAGGTGTTTTGTATTCGCCAGCAGAGAAGCCTAAATTAGCTGCCAGCACTTCTGAACACGCTAAAGCAGAAAGCCTGATGCATTCACAGTCTGAGCTGCTTCAACAGAAGCTGCTGGAGAGGTTTTCCAAACTGGAGGTACAACTCGTACAGCGCACCTCTTCCATGCCATGCCGACATTTTTAAATTACTCTGCAAGGACGCAAGCTGTTGCTCTGTTGCTCTTCTGTGGCTCAATCCTGGAGAAAAACTGTCAAACTATCGTACCAGTCAACCACAACATTAAAACCACTCATCAAAGCCTGGATTCTATGGATCTCTTACGGTGTTGTGAGATATCAGGCACCAAAACTTTGCAGCAGATCATTCGATTCTCCATAGATCAGGTTGGTTTTTCCAGTACATCCCACAGATGTTCACTGGAGCTAAAGTATGGGAAATTTAGAGAATTTGAAGGCCAAATCAACACCTGTAACTCTTGGTCATGTTCCTCAAACCATTCCTGAACATTGCAAATTATCCTGCTGAAAGAGTCCACTGCCATAAAGAGCTGCAGACATGTTTAGATAAGTGCAGAAGTATCATCCATATGAATTAGGATTTCCAAGGAAACACTGCCAAGAGCATCACATTGACTCCACCGACAACCATTTCTTCCCAGAGTAAATGATGCAAACACTCCTGGACATCCAAATGTGACTCCGCAGATCAGACCACCTTCTTCTGTTGTTCTATGGTTCAGTTCTGATGGCTCAGTTCCCCTTATTGGTGCTTTTTTGGGTGAAAAGGCATCAGTATGAGCACTTATCACCTATCACTTGGCATTCATATCCTTACGCAGCCCATTTTTCCTGTTTTCAACACATCTTCAAAAACATTCTTCACTTGCTGCCTGATATATCCCACCTCTTGACAGGTGCAATTTGTTTTTTTTCCCAACAACATTTTTAATTTTTATCAATCACATGTACACCGATCAGGCATAACATTACGACCAGCTGCCTAATATTGTGTTGGTCCCCCTTATGTGCTCAAAAACGCTCTGAACCATTGGGCATGGACCAGAGGACCTCTCAGGGTGTCCTATGGGGTCTGGAACCAGGACGTTGGATCCTTTGGGTCCTCTGGCGTGTGCAGTGGGGCCTCTGTCAATCCAACTTGTTCCACTGCATCCTGTTGATGTTTGATCAGAATGGGGTGTAGGAAGTTTGGAGGTCAGATCAACATGTTGGACCATTGTCATGTTCCTCAACATGTTCCTGATTGGTTGATGTTGTTGCCATGTGGTGGGGTGCATTTTCCTCCAGTGACATTTGGGATTTCCATTTGCATGAGGGAGTGTGTTTGTTGTGGGACAATGTTTATTTGGGTGTCTAAGTCTCATCAACACAGATGTTAAATCCAAGGTTTTCCATCATAACATCACATAGTACCAATATGATCAATGTTATTCACTTTACCAGTGCTTATAATGTTATGGCTGATCGGTGTATACAGAAAAAAACAACTACAAGAAAGAATAAAACACACCAACAATGAACTGCTGTCTCTTACAACAAAGTTATTCATCAGTACAACTCTCTGCCAAATCCATGTCCTCCAGTTGCCTCACAAAGGGTCTTTTTTGTCGTTCAGTACATGAGGCACTCTCTCCAGTGGAAGGCTTGACATCATTTGTTTTATCCAATGTCTGATAGTTGGTCTGTGAGGGGTTTTTTTTATTTTCCAGAACACAGCTATCACCTTTTAAGCATTTAGAAAGCTGAGACTCATCAATATTTGTTCTTTTTTTTTGACAGTTATGTTCTTTTGGATACAGACCAAGTAGAAACAACTGAGGGTCCAATGAAAGTCTTTTGGAAATTATCTTCTCAAATGTAGCACTTTCCAAAATGTTTTGACAGCTGTGGTTTCAAAGAGGTAAACCATGCTATTCACTTTATCCGTCAGTGGTTTTAATGTTGTGGCTGCTGGTATACTCCTTTTTTTTTGCTGGCATAACAACCGAAGCTACGCAGGGGAAAAACTGAACAAGTGATTCATGGAAATTCAATGAAAAGCCGCCGGTACAAACGGTGTTGGGGTGAAGTGTTCGACTTACTCGCATATAAAGGTGCCCTGCGGTATGTCCTGCTGCGCCCGGACACCCCAGCCTTTCTTACTGGTCCTGAAGAGCTGAAGTCTGGTCCTGGAAGATCCACAGTATATTTAAGCATCACTATTCTTCCTCACTAGAGTCTGTGTTTACCTTCACGCAGAGTTGAAGGCTGTTTTTTCTGAAATTTCTCAATTCTAGACAGACAGAACATCTACAGATCAGTGCCGATGCTTTTGATTTTAATTATTTTCATTTGTCTGCATGATGAGATTTAAACACCTGAGTCCGTTTTGCACCACTCTGTTCTTGCAGGTCCTCCAACAGGAGCATGCATGGTTGCACTCGAAGATGAGGGGAGGCTCCTCGCTGCAGAATTCAGGTAGAAGGCGACCAGTCTAAACATGACAAGATACACTTATAGTAAAAAGACTGCACTGGCACTGAATGGAGCTACATCCACATTTAATTTGCAGGACGTTTGTTCTTACCTTGTCGTACCAGCAGCGCAGACTGAGCTGTCCACACATGCAGATGCTCGCAGAACAGTCTTCCTTACAAATACAGTACTGGTAGAGAAAAAGAGAGAAACAACAGCGGTCACTTCGCCCTGCAGAAATCCTTTACTCCCTCATAAATGCACCATGACGTGGCTTTTAACTCACTTGCAAGTGTGTGATGTTCCTGTCAATATTCATCGGGGAGGTGACACAGTTTTCTGGGATGTATTTGTAGTCGTCTGGGTACGGCGCGCTGTCGATGGCGTTCACACAAGGAATGGGAACTCGCTCCTGCCCTAAAGCTATGTCACTGTGAAGAGAAGCACAATGGTCAGAGGCTGTCTGGGGGGTTTGATGGTAAGAAATCTGAAAAAAAGAGGCTGAAATTGTACATATGTGTGCATCTTGTGTGATATCAGTTTCGATATCATGTCTGGCATTTCGATTACATGTGCAGTATTTCGTATGTTCATTTCTCAGGTGCAGTATTTCACTTTCAAGCACAAACTTGTCATTTTAACATGCAATATTTCATTTTTCATCTAATTTTTCAGGTGCAGTATCTCATTATCATGTGTGATGTTACTTATTGCTGGGGATCAACCAATGTGGGTTCTTCAGAGCCAATGATTGGTCATCAAGAAAGGCTGATAGCTGATATTTGGAACCGATATAAAGCATGTGATGGCACAGGAACCTGTCATTCACAACTAGGACTTTTCATTAATAAGGGTGACTAACTGAATATGTAAAATAGAAATAGGAAAGATTATTTCCCGCTAAGGTGATCTTAAATCATTATTGTTTTCCAGACTCCGTTTCAGGTTAATCTGTTGCTGCCTTCTAGCTTAGCTGTTAGCCGTTAGCATAGCCTTAGCCACTCTGAGAGAAGCTAATTTCCTGGTTTGTGGCGACAGCTTGTGTTTCTCGTTCAGTTTCTGTTCCGGAGACCACAGAGTGACGACAGACGGAGAGAGGAGGCTGCGTCAGACCTGAAGTAGAGCATTTAATTTATCAATAATCAGTCAATAATCTACCAATAACAATAACTGTACAAATTCCAAATATCGGCCATATTAATCACCCAGGCCGATAATGTCCTATCCATACTTATTACCTCAGTATAATTGCCTGTATTACTTTTTATGATACTATTCTACCTTTTTTAGCTTCCTTATTGCATTTCAGTATTTTTTTGTACGTATATCTCATTGCTTTTTTATTTTATGCAATACATTTCTTATGTTATGTCATGTAGTTTTTTCTGAGCGACATCTGGCACAAGAATTTCCTTTAGGATAAATGAAGTTTTATCTTATTAGTCTGGCCATCCTGAGTAGAATTTTGCCATCCACCTGTATCCTCCGCTACATGCCCACCCCAACAGAGCCCAGTGCATTTTTAACTCTGCTATTTATGCTCCTGAATGGCTGCTTTGCTCGGTGTAATGTCAACCTGTGAAGGAGCTTTTCTCCCGCTTGACTGTTCCTGCTGTTCTTGGCGTCCCTCTCCTTCCTGTTGGCCTGCAGGGCGGCCCAGGCCTTCGAACTGTGGCTGCAGCAGTCCGGAGGAGTTTCCCCCTCCCGGTTCTTCAGAAACACATCTGCTCCTCGAGACAGGAAAAGCCTGAGGAGACAAAAACCACATTTCGCTTAACGTCAACAGAAAACCACTTCTCATGAATCCGTCCTCTTGTTTTAAACTGAGGTTAGAAAGAAGCGAGGTATTCAGTGTTGTTTTTCTTCTTTTCCTGCAGCTGGTAAACTCACGTGACACAGTCTATGCGATTCTCCCGAGCAGCGATGTGCAGAGGAGAGTCTCCGTGGATGTTGACGACCTGCAGATTACAGTTGGCGTCCAGCAGCAGCTCGGCGATCTCCACGCTGCCGGAGAACGCCGCCCAGTGCAGGCAGACGTTTTCTTCCTGAGAAGGTAAACAACATTAACCAACACTGACACGCTATTTTATCCTTCTACAAAGCAGGCAGAGTGAACGGACTTCTAAGCCGACCTTGTCCCTGATGCTGATGTCGGCCCCTTTGGTAAGAAGCAGCTTCACCTGGTCGGCATGTTTGTACTCCGTGGCCCAGATCATGGCCGTCCAACCTCCGTCGTCCTGTGGAAAAATAACCTTTTAAAGCTCAACGACAAGCTTGCAACTCCCAGAAAAAAACCTTGAAAGACAAAGACACCTGAATGGCAAACAAAAGTCAACTACATAGGCTGTTTCTGTAGCTTTAAAAGCAGATTAGCGGCTGCTGTCCCCGCCCCCTTCAGGAAGAAGACTCTCTCTGCGTCTGTGATCGCTAACAGTGATGTGATTGAGTGATTAAGACCAGGACTTCCTGAACTATCATTCTTTACAAGGAAATATCACTGAATTCACAGCACAGCAAGTTTTTAGTGAGTTTGTCGACAACATTGCGGTTCATTATGGTCACAAGTATTTTGCAGTGCAGAGCAATGGATTGGAAATGCCTCTTAAAGTTCTTGCCAGTTGGCATCTCGTCTTAATTAGTTGCGTTTCTGTCGCTATTTTAAACTCGTTCCAAATATCTAACAACCAAAACAGACAAATATGTAAACAAATTGCTGTATTGGGAATTCACCTCTATCAAAATGCGGTTCATGTGAGCACAGAGAGCAGGAGAGAAGCTAACAGATGTAAACACCGGCTGAGTTTAGATTGCCCCGAAGCATAACAGGCAACATGACGGACACAGTAACCCCCCCATAGCTTGTTTTTTTTGGCTTCAAGTTGCTCTTAAAGTTTCTGCTATTTCAGATTGAATTCTGGCCTGTAGGTATACTTATGCTAACGTTAGCCACATTACCCGCACAACTTGCTAACACTACGGATTTCTCAACTGTTGTGGGGAAATTGCCATCAAAAATAGAAGTATTTCACCGAGTCTTCAGTTCCTCGGATGCTGGGACTACATGAAGAGTCTTGTGTTTACTCTTACGGCTAACAGCAGAACATGCGTTGAGCTTTGCTGGTGGCTGAGACCTTAGAGATTTTAGCGTTAGCAGAAGCAGCTCTGAAAGCTCTAGCTTTAGCTGAACGCCTATTGATTATTCAGTTCCTACTTACTAAATAAACAAAATAAATTTTAGCTGTTTTTTAAAGCTGGGAGGTTAGCTAGTTGAGGAATGTCAGTAGTGAGTGTCTTCATATCCCTAAGCTTTTATTTTGAATTTTCAGCTTGTGTTTTTTCAGCAGTGTTACACTTTTGGTGCGAAGGGATCATCCAAGGAGACACTGGGTCACTGCATCACAGATTTATTCCCTACTTACAGCAAGGTCAGACAGCTCACATCAGACATAATGCAGCCCTTCTTCCTTCCTCTGCAAAACTCCCTCAGCTAAAGCTACTTTACTGGCATTAAACTACATTTGAATAAACAGAAAACATGTATTTATAGAGCTCCTTTCAAATTAGATGCTTTGCAGTAAAAACAAACAAACAAGGAAGTAAAGTAATAAATGAAAAACATGAATCTAAAACAAGGTAATTCATTTATTTAATAAAAGCATACAAGCCACATACAACATACAGTAAATTAACTATTGTTCGCCCTTATGAAAACAGTTACTGCTGCAAAAGGAGCCACTCTTCAATCCAATTAAATTATTTTTGCTTGCCCCATCATACTGAGGCTGACTGATCAGAGCAAATCACTAAATATATGAACGTAGCCTGAATGTGAACCTGCATCTGGATGGAGATTTCAGCTTTATAAATGTAATTATTGAGAAGATTTTGACCTTTTTTTTGTACCTTGAAAATGCTTTATGTTACTTCAACCGATGCAGGACCTTAAAGAAACAGTTTGCCCTTCTGGGAGATGTGTGTATCTGCTTCCTTGTTGGTATTTAGATGAGAAGATTGATGCCACTCTTATCTTACAGGAAACATGAAGTAGGGGTGAGGAGGACTTCTTCACTCTTTTTCCTGCTTTTTTTTTATTAATCTAAAGGCATCTCAGTCACTTATAATCTTACTAGATCAGATCTTGTAGCGTTTCCTTGAACACTTTCGAGTCTTAACTGCATGGCGTCACACTAACAGACAGGCGTGTACAAAGATACATTGAGTTGACTTTTCCCACATTTCAGCCCCGATATTTGTCCAAAAAACACCACAGAGACAGTTTACGTGCAACATCTGAATATCCACACACAGAAGAATCTTACATTTATGTATATTTTTTGTTTATTGCTAATTTTTGCTGTTTTTCCCTACATGTTGCTGCAAATTCCCCCCAGCTGTGAGATTAATAAAGGCTCATCTTATCGTATCATGACCTCACAGTGACGACAACAAAGTACAATAAAACTAGAGATGCAATATTTTGATTTAAACTTTAGCTAGCTGATTCCCCCTGCTTCTTTCTGCTATGCTAAGCTAATTACCTTACAGCTGCAGCTCCTTACACAAGGTACTGAAGGGCTTTTGATTTTCGTACAAGCATTCGTCCCAAGAAGCTGAGCTATACATTCAAATGTTGCACTCCCTTCTCCTTTTGAATGAAAAACGTGAAACTGCACTGACCTGACAGTTTATGTCGATTAATCCCGTGGACAGAAGGTGCTCAACGATCTTGTAATGTCCGGACTTTGCAGCTAGGTGGAGACACGTGAACCCTTCGACGTCCTGAAAGCAGCAGAGGATCTAATCATCGACCATTCCAGATTTAAAGATTAACATCTTCCAAAAATAAAGAAGAGGAAGACTCTAGTTTGACATCTTAGATCAAGTTCTGCTTTGCACATTTAGATTTTACTGCAGCTGCATGATCAGGGAGAAACCCTCTGCAGGTTTACCTTGTGCATGGCGCTGGCTCCAGCTCTCAGCAGGTACAGAACCACCTCCATGTGGTTGTTCTCACAGGCCTCCATCAGTGGAGTCCTCTGGTCTTCGTCACACATGTCCAAGTTTGCACCGGCCTGAAACACAAGACACGTAATGTAAATTTCTTTCACGAACAGATCTACCATTTGTCAGAGCAGATGTGAAATACAATCTCACTTGTACGAGCATGTGGCAGATGTCTTTGTGCCCTCCTTCAGCCGCTGCGTGTAGCGGTGTGCGTTTATTCTGAGACTCCATCTTAAAATTAGGGTCGATACCGTCCACTGGAAGGTAAAAGGAAGGAAATTATGCCACTACAAACAACATCTGGATACAAAAAGAAAGTAAAACGCTGCATCTATGAGGAACTACGAGATGAAAAGAGGTACAGAAACCTGAGAGGTTCATAAACAGCTTGAATGACATACCCAACATGAGCAGGACTTTCTTCAGCTCTCCCTGTTTGGCCGATAGGTAAAGTTGCTTGGGGTGAAAACGCAGCTTCTTGGGCCTGTTCAAAGGAAGCACAAGAAAGGATGTTTTATCTTAAAGGTGGGTGATTCTGCCTCAATATGGGTAGATGGGTAGAATCCAGGGTCGTATGCATCATTCACGTTCGAGTTTAAAGTTCTTAAAGCATCTTTTTCTTCACTCCAATCTGTCGATCAATGTTTAAAGTGACATAACTTGAGAAATAATAATGCAGCTACAGTCCAGACTCACTGATACACACATTTGGTCTTCAATGGTACAACCCTGCTTTGATAGAATAATACAAACCAGATACATGATGGTGCAAATTTGGTCTATTCCAATATTCCACCAACCATAAAACCTTTATTTTTCAGTGCTATAACTTGAGAAATAATGCCACTAGAGTCCTGAAATTTTGCACGCTCATTGAAAAAAGCTACTGGTGCCAATCACAGGAAAACCAAGTCAACCTCTTAGGGTGAACAATAATGGTGGTTCCATATAGATGGGTGGATAATCGGAAGTAATATCAAAATTTGCACCATCATATAACTGGTTTCTACTGTTCTATCAAAGCAGTGTTGCATTATTGAAGATTACATGCAAATATCAGTGAACCTGCCAAATTTCAGAACTCCAGCTGCGTTATTTCTCAAGTTACAGCACTTCAAACATCGATCCACCAATTGACGCGAAGAAAACTACACAAAAACGTCGTGTTACAAAATGTTACAGGTATTGAGTAACATACGTGTGGACAGAAAAAAGAATCAGACAAATACAAGATGGTCAGGTGTGGCTTTTTTATAAATTTGGTGAACTGACCTAGGTGTAGACATTTGATTTTACAGATAAATGAAGGTTAAACTCTAGCAAACGTACTTCTCTGTGTCGAGAGCCACCAGGATGCTCTCCAGAGTTTCCCTCGGTGTTCCTGGAGGAAGCGCAGGCGGCGTTATTGTTTCCATCGCGGCCTGCAGAGAGGAGGTTCTGGACGATCCGGGAACAGCCGAGGGGTCCAGTCCTTGTGGAGAACGAACGGAGAGCGAACTGTCGGCTCGGCCGCTGGCTTCAGCCCCGACGGCCACGTAAGAAGAGCTGGAAAACAAATGGGAGAGCATCTACTTGCAGTCCAGTTCGGTCTTAAAACAAATAAGCAAGCATGAAGCCGCAGTCGGTGTTTTTTACCTGCCGGTGGTGGTGTCTGCTCGGCCCTCGGGGAGTCCAGGCGTGGCCGGACCGTGGGCGATGGCAGGGGGAACGGTGGAGGTGGTGTCGGCCTTGGCGATGGTGACCTCCTTGGCCTTGCTGGCCTCCTCTCCACAGTGAGGACAGAAGCTTTGACCTTTGAGCATTGAGGCACAGGCACGATGGAAACGGTGGGAGATACTGATGTCTGGTTGGCACTCCATGAAGGTCCCCTGCACAGGAAAAACACTCTGTAAACAAACACTCACGAAAAAATAAAAGTCCTCTAACTCTGGACAGTTTCTATTTTTATTTCTATTTTTTATTATTATTTTTTTGTCCAATTGATTGAAATTTGGCTTCAAATACAATAATTTTTTGATTATTTTTATTTTTTTATTATTATTTTTCATAATTTTTTTAATAATCCCATTTTTATAGACACGCTTTTATATGATGTCGTCTATTTTTATTTTTTATTCCTATTATTTTTACTTTATTTTATTGTTCATTTTATTCCCTTTTCCGCTTGTTTATTTACATATTTATTTTACTTCATTACTACTACTACTATTATTATTGTTTTGGCCTTGTGTTCATGGTTTTACCATCCTTTTTTTATTATTCCACGTGTTCTTCCCCTTACTAGGATGTGGCATTTTATTGTTTTATCTGGTGCTGTCGAGCCAATTTATTTTGAAAATCTTTTATTATGTTTAACTTTATTTCTCCAGTTTTCCCTCCCTGGTCTTCCTCCTTCTGTCTGGACTGACCACTTGTCTAGTGTTCAATGTACTTTGTGAAGTCTGTTTTTTAAAGGTGCTATACATAAAGTTATTATTATGATTAGAAGTAGCAGTAGCACTAGTAGCAGTAGTATTATTATTATAACCTGAAATAATGAATGTTTTGCCTACACTTGATTTTTTCAAGTTAAGGGAGGAAAGTACAAGAATATTTTCCCCTTTAGTTGAATGGCCTTCTCTTGATCCTCAGTTATTTCTTATTGTGGTTGCCTCACACGTATTCACTCTTAGATACAGGTGAAGAGTTGTACCTAAAGGTTTAATGTCTTGCTCAAGGGCACAGTAGCAGCAGGCATGTCTGCAGACACTTGAAAAATACACCAGCATCATTTAAATGAGTGCAAAGCCCTCATTCCCCACAGTCATGTAGAACAGTGCATTGTGAAAATCGCCCTTTACTTGACAGTAGCTGCCGGTTAATCCACAGACTCTCCAGAGAGCCACGACTAATCTGCAGCTGGAGGCCTGAAGCCGATCAATCGTCTACTCACGGCTCTGCAGAAGAAGCCGCAGCCCGGGCAGCACTGGTGCTTCACCATGCCGTTACGGTGGTCCTCGCACAGGACCAGCAGCTGAACGGAGTTGGAGGGGCGCATCATTTCGTGTTTCAGCACGGCGCCCTGGCAGCGGGTCAGCTGTCCGTCGACGCTCTCCGTGGCCATGCACTTCCTGTCGGCCAGGATGAGGATCTCTCGGCTCTTGGGCGTCTCCATGCGGCAGCTGCAGAGGGGGAGCTCCTGAGCCTCCTCGACCGCCGACACCGACATGTCTGGAAAGAAAAAGACTTAAATTAACCTCAAGATGTACACGCTAGGAAGAGGTTTGGTAGTTCTTAATGGTCTTAATCTTAAACTTTGATCTTACAGCTTTTTTCTTTACTCTCTTTTACAAACTGATGGCTTTTTGCTCTTATTTTTGTTGCTGCCTGACTGATAACATCTACAGCTCTTTGGTCAACTCAGGTTTTTTTTAAACACGTAGTAAGAATAAATTTGATGCGATTGATTGGACTTAACCTTCTAGGGTCTCTCCAGCTGTAATGGCTGGAAGTTTGATCTGAATCAGGAACTATTTAATCAAAAAGTAGGTGTAATTAAACATTTATAGCAGCGTTGTAAGACTCAGCTACACGCTTCAAATTCCTCATGTAACCAAGTCGAACGTTCATCAAGTGTTAAAAATAGTTTCATCAGTACATGGGGCAACATCTACTGCATTTCATTCATTTCAGTGATTATTAAGTGGCAAACTGTTGTGAGGATATCGTTAGAATGATCAGCCCTACCCAGAATAATTAGCAATGGCATAATAATATCACTGTTTGAAGTGACCAGTACAAACATGTTTAATGAGTTTCTTCCACTTCCTCTGAGCTCACCTTTGTTTTGTGAAGGCTTGTTGAGGTTGACGGACTCGGGCGGGAAAATCTGGGTGTACTGTTTGTCGTCTCGTGCCTGGGCCGGAGCCAAAACCTGAGGCTGGACCGCCGCCGCCGCCGCCGCCTCCGGTTCTGAGAAGGGCGACAACGAACGGTAAGAAGCCGCTTCAACGTTGCAGAAAGAAAGCACGAGGAAAATACAGTAACAAGCAACAATATCATCAGAGCTCATATTCAGCCTGGAGCTACAATAATATAAAGATTGACCGGTGAAAGAAACTCTATTAGTCGATAAAGGTGATGTTAGAACCATGTGGGGTCTCAGAGGACTTCAGGTGTAAATTCAGTAGGAAGACTCAGCAACAGAGACGCCGATCACCTTTAGTCTTCATCCTCCTCTTTCGCTTCCTGGAGGGCTTGAGCCAGGCGCTGTCTGCTTTCGTTTTCTTCTTCAGCGTCGTCTTCTTCTTCAGACCCGACTCCGTGCTCTGAGGGAGGCAGACGGAGCTCAGTCAGAGGCGATTTCACATCCAAGAGGTGGTGTGAGCCGAGATCGACAACTAAAACTGATGGAGGTGGAGCAAAGATGGCGGGAAGATCTCACCAAGTCGGACTCTGTGCCTTCCTCTTCTCCCTCCTCTTCTCCGGACTCTTCAGACTCCTGCTCATCCTTCTGACCGAAAAAAGTCAACCAGCAGCATTTAAGGCATACATTACAACGCATTAGTCTCAGGAACATAACAGTAATGTCATTTTTATCACCTCAGAGCTCAAATAAAGGAGCTGAAGTACATTTTTCATTGGTTCGTTCTTTGCTGTTGCTTTAAAATTGGCACCAAGAAATCACAAAGTGGTACCAACAACCAGATTTCTCATATGGTGACGTGAGATGATGACATGAGGAGAAAAGTCCAACCTGTGCCGTGGGTTCAGACGTCTCCTTGACGACGCCGACGGGCTTTTCCGCTGGCTGCCGTCGTTCCTCCTCCTCGGACTCCAGATCTTCTGACTCCTCCTCCTCGGACGCGTTTCCCACCTTCTCCCCGTTTATGTTTGCCACCTCTTTGGGCTGCAAGACAAGAAAGGAATAAAGACGCATCAAGAGCTGATGTGAAGAAATCCAGCATCTGTCTTAACAGATCCTTATAAAGCTGCTTTAGCCTCTTTTAGCTCCTTATTTATTGTTTATTTCTCTATATCTGAATTGGCGTGGGTATCTTATCAGTAATAATACGGAACAATACTCATCTGTGACTCTTTTTCCAACAGTGCTGGACTGGAAAAGTGTGGATTTACTGCCATAAAACACTTAATAATATAAAATAAGGTGAGTTTAATTTGATGTTTTGTCCAAAATGAGATGTCATCAAGGTTTCCCAGTAAGGACATCACTTCCTTTGTGTTGTTGTAATAGATATGAGGAGCACAGACCTGTGGGCTCTTCGCGGTATGCTGTAGCTCCTTAAACATTTCCAGAACCGTCCTCTGCTTTAGCACTTTGGTTTTCTTCTTAGGAACCAGGCTGTACGTCCCCATCCTCCTCTTCTTCTTACGGGACGACAACCCTCCTGAGTAAGAGCCTGCAGCACAAGAAGAACAACGAAAACTGTCACCAGGCATCGTCCTCTGGTCCGACACGCTGATTAGATTCCTGTGAAAGTCAGTTTTAGTGGCGTGACGCTGGAATCTGTCTGTCTAACCTAGATGGTGCTTGGCTGGAGCCGGAGAAGCTGAGGGAGCTGCAGGTTCTGCAGGAGCCGGAGGCGGAGGTGCTGGTGAAGCCGACGGAGGAGTTTGTGCTGAAGCTGGCGTGTCCGGTAAACTCTGAGGTAGATGGTTTTGAGTGGATGACTGCTGTGAAGATTTGTGCACATCTGGTGCGGCGTGAGTCTCCATTTTCTCCATTTTGGCACTCTTCGCTTCCCTTAATTCCCTGTTAAGAAGCTGAAGGCGACAAGAACCAGAAGCTTTTAGGATCACTGAGCTGCCAAGTCCTGGTTAGAGTCCATTTGGTACTGAGGCTCATTGCTTTTTGATGACTTTAATTCACCAAAAAAAGAAGATTTGTTGCCTTTGACATTGAAAACACAGATTTTCCTCCACAAGAAGACACTGATCCTCCTCTAACAACTAGAGCCAACAAAATCCTGCTCAACAATTCGACACTTCTTTTCAGCTAATTATTAAAGTTTTCAGACGTGCAACAAGTTTAGCTTCATGTAATGGATCACAGTTTACCGCATTAAGCCACAGATTTCTTATGTCGTGTGAGATTTTGCACACATTTGCTTTGTCTTATCGTGGCACGCTGTTTGGTCGAAGGCATGCAGACACGGAGTAGTTTCAAACTGGCCAAGATAAGACAGAAAAGACAAGTTTCTAGTGCAAGATCCGCTCAAATCAGTCAAAACCCTGCATGTAATTCACACAAGCTTTGATGAAAAGCATAGAAACACTGAGCAGTTAAAAGTTGTACATTTGAAGGTAGCAAGATTTAAAAGTTTAACACACAGCAACACAATGCACAGCAACACTTCCTATATTAAATAAATGGAATTAGTTTCAAGTTCTCTTTGCTCCCTATAGAAAGTGAACCCTTAAAAAGAAACTATCTGAGCCATTTAGGAGGAGTCATAGTGACCAGACAAGACCGTTTGTGTACACGACGACACTCCTGTTTTGACGGGACGGCATAAAATGATACTTGAAACAACTTTGCGTCGGCAGTTTGAGGAAAACCCTCTCCTGTTTCATCCCCATAGTGCCTCCATAAACAAACTCTAACTCTATTAACAGTTTGGTGCGGACGAACGTCACTGTACTGACCAGAAACCTGATCTTAACTTCGTTCAGCACCTTTGCGATGAACTGGAACAGACTGGGGGGCGTGTCGACTTCCCTAATGCTCTTCTCGCATTCCAAAATCTGCTGGACACCCTTCACAGAACAGTGAGCAGCAGATTAATGCTCGTCACGTTCGGGTTTACCGTCCAGGTGTTCCCATACTTGTGGTAATTTAAGTCCCTGTTTGTACTCGTAAAAGATAATGATCAGGATAGTAGCTGCTGCTGCTGCTGCTGGTGTGACAGGTTCTTTCTAATTGTGCATTATAGATGTCTAAAATCAGTTTTTTTGCACAGTAAGCTGCAGATATAAACCAGAAATGACAACCACCAGCTCCAGGGTGCTGCTTACCTTTTGTGCCGGGCTGACAGCAGGTCTGGAAATGGTCTTGCGTGCTCTGTGAATGGTGATGGGTGCTGGAGACGAAACAGTGCCATTTTTAGTGTCTGATGTCCCCTGTCCCGACGTAGTCCCTGTACTGGGGGCAGTCCTTAGTGCACCTGAACCCTGCGCACACCCTGACGACGAGGCGGGTTTGGCCGAGTTCCCCCCCGACGGCGAGCCCGAAGGCAACCAGTTAGTCCTGTGAGGGGCTGCAGCGCCGCCGTCCTGCTGCTGCTGCTGCTTAGTGAGAACGAATCCATTGCTTCCGGTAACAGAGCCGTGCGGCGGCTCCGTGTCCGACGTGCCGTTTTCATTCACCAGCAGTACAGTCTTGTTGTTGCCCGACGCCAGGCTCTTGTGCCTCGCGTCGTCACATTCGGTGCCGTTGAGCATCGCCTCTGCTGCAGGCGGAGAGGCCAGTCTGGCTGCTACCTCTTTGTCTTCATCTGGAGGCAAAGACACAAATGCAAATTACAACATAACCCGAGCATTAAAAAAAGCGCCTCCAAGTTTACTGAGACTAATACCTGACTTCTCCTCTCCATTGCTTGCTGGGTCGAGTCCCTCTTTCTTTGTGGATGCACCTTTATCCACACTGCTCTTGGCTAAACCAGCGGGCTGAAAAAGAGAACACAAGTGACTTTAGAGCTGCAGCTACTCTAATTTGATTGCATTGTCAATTAGCTGCTTAGTTTGTAACGTGTCCCAAAACTCAGTGTGCAACCTCCTTGTGCTTGTTTCGTCTGACTCATCCAGCACCCAGAGACGTTTAATTTATGATACTGGTGCAGAAATAATTACTCGACTCATTTGGATTATTTCTTCGAGCAAAAACGCCAAACTTCTGTGGTTTTAATTTGTTAAATGTGAGACTTGCTGGCTTCCTCGTCACGTTTCTGACCTGCAAAAGCATCCAGGAATATCTGTGAATGAAACCGTCTCCTGCTCAGTAAAACCTCTTTCTTTGTGCTTTTCGGTCATCTGTCATTGTCACAAAGACTATAGAGTAAAGCCCAGAGAACAGGGGCCACCCCTAGGCACTCCCATTGTCTGCCTTCTCCCTTCTTTGCTCCCCAACTAGTGTAAGCGGCAGACGCCTGCCACGGCTTCAAAAGAAAATCCCAACCACCCATTGACCATCTTTATCTCTCACAGAGGCAACAGCAGGAAATGTGAAACTGTCTGTTCCTCCTGAGCAGACCGTCAACCTCGCTCTGGGAGTAAAATGGGCCCAAAGGAAACAAGAGGCCCGGCAGAAAAACCATCACGAACCCACACTTTTCAGCTTTTCTTCCTGGGTCCGACTTTGCTCCTCAAAGCCTTTGTCCCTTAGGAAGCTTTTCAGCGTAAATATCAAAAGAGAAGGGGACTTGGGTCAGGTTGACCTTGAAGGACGGCAAAACCAGCACTCAGGACCTCATGTGAGACAGAATAAAGGCAGATCTGCATGTTCTGATTGGGGCTAGGGGGTCATATCTAATGAGAAGCAAACAAAAAGAAGCAGGTAGTGAATCTGATTGTCCCAAATAAGCAGAGGAAACATGTTTTCTTCAATCTAGGCCAATCAAGAAAGCTTCACTTAAACAAACTAACTGCAAATTCTCCTCTGCAAGGGCTCGGTGAGAGTCCCGGCCTGCATGCAACCGACGCCCCAACTAAATGAACCATCAGGCTTCCCAGACATCATTTTCCGAACACTGCATCCCCGAGCCCGAACATGCACCTTGTCAAACAGCAACAAGGTCGAGGCCAAGAGCTGGTCTGAGGGCACAAACAAACCTGAGGGCCGTTTCCCCCAAGAACATCTAGTCTGGGAGAAACCTCTGAGGTGTCTGATCTGCATGGAGGAGTCTGGTGAACACGTGTGAAGCATGAACACAAGAAGAATCCTTTAGTTCCCCCTTTTATCATGGATTTTAGAAAGCCAGCTACAAAAAACAACAAGGAACACCAGGCTCATCCCTCCCCCTAGTGGTGGAAAGTGGAAGCTGCTCACAGGAGACAGAAAGGAGAGGGGGGGAAGGGAGGCAGAGAAGGCTGTCTGCAGATCTCCGCCATTTCGCAACCAGATTGTTTACTGACAGAACGCGGCCATTGCAGCAGCTTTCCACTAGATGGGGACTTAAAGGGTCTGGGAGGCTCGTGGATGGTGATATGGAGGCTGCTGAACGAAGCTCCAAAGGTGAAGCCAAGGCTATGAGAGCTGATCAGGAGCTTTAAGGCAGCTCATTAAAAATGGAAAGGATGTTAGAGGAGACCAAGGCTTCAGGCATGGCTGCAAAAATGAAGGCCCCAGTGGTTCCAGATTCTGTGAAGCTGCAAATGAGCCGATTACAAATATTAGGAGAAGCCCTAAAATATTCCACTGGTTCAGGCGCTGTGTTACAACGTCTACCTGGTATGTGACACGGCCGGGGCGTTCACACTGACTTGACCTATCTTTAGAGCTGTTGCAAGAGACCTGAAAGCAAGTCAGAGCCACCTAAACACAAAACACGTTACACAATCTGCTGTTACAAAGCCAGCGACCGGCAGTAGGAGCCAACACCCCGATGACATAAAACGATAGTAATCCGGGCAAATACCTAACATGCAATCAGAGAAACCTATTTTTGTGAACATCTATTCAAGCTGCTTGACTAAAGAACGACTGTTCTCCCCTTTCCGATGATTTTTAAAACCATTTTAGAGGCTTGAAGAGGAGAAACTGTCCAGCATCTGATGGAAAAAGTCACAAAACGACTTATTTTGTGCTGCGGGAAGGTTTTATCTTTGCTTTCAGCTGCAGATCAACCTCAAATTCATCTAAGTTTGGCGACTAATGTTCTAAAGAAACGTAGTAAAGATTCTGTTGTCCTCAGGAGCAATAAATTACAAAATAGGGGCGTCCTGGTGGTCTACAGATCGACGCTGCCGACTATGAGATTGCCGCAAATCAAGTTTGAGCCTCCCGTCACTTCCCAACTCTCCACTAGCCAAATAAAAAGCAAAAATGCTGAAATAAACTGGAAAAAAACACAACTGCTTGGCATAAAATCTCAAATAATCTCCAAGAACATGCAAAAAGTCAGTCCTGTCCTGTGAACCAACTGTGCAAAAGAACCAGGAAATGAGCCAGAGAGCTGCTGAGAAGATCAAATCCAGCAGCTGGCAAACACCAAAGCGCACGTCCCTTGTTTAATGTCTTTCTTTTGCATTGACAGACAGCAACTGCAGCACATACTCCTGATCACATAGCCTTTGCTGCACATACAGCAAGTCTCCGGGGACCTCATTATATACTGACCACCGAGAGAGCGAAGAAGAAGAAGAAGAAGAAGAAGAGGAGGGATAGCAGGAAAAAGGTGCAGCCAAAAAAAGAAGGCCGGACCTCAGTTTATAAAAAAACAAAAAAAGAATCAGGGTGGTTTCCAGGTCTTCAGATGTCTTCCCGAATGGAGAATGACATCATGTTTGTCGTGCTGTGATTGCTCAAAATACAGCTGTTGTGCCAGTCCATGAGGAGCTCTCTCCAACAACAGGATCCAACACGCTACAATCAAATCTCTCTTGGATAAAGCAGCTCTGCTACCACACAACAACAACAACAGGAAAAAAATAATCATTGCTCCTCGAGATCAGGTCTTCGATTTCAGGAATCAAGAGCAAACCAGCTGCAGCAACTGTCTCGAGAAGCAGACTGAAAGAGAAGACAGCAAGAGTAAGTTTTATAGAAAATGGATTTTAAAAAAAAGGAAACTGGGAAGCAACAATATGCATCTCCTCAGACCATTAAAAAGCCAACCAAGGGTGAAGAGCATAAAGCTAACGTGTCTTTTCCCCTTGTGTGCCTCCAGGAAGCATCATACCTGCTTTCTTCTCATGGCCTCCATTGAGAAGAAGAAGGCGTCAGAGAGGGAGTGAGGCAGAGAAGGAGGGAGAAGGGGGGAGGCAGTGGGAGAGAGAGAGCAAGAGAGAGGAGAGAGGGAAGGAAGGGGGAGGACGAAGAGCGAGAACGTGTCGAACAGATTGTTCCTCTTTTCCTTTTCTTTCCCCGCATGCACATTCACCTCGCCGGTCATGTGACCTGGTGGCTCCCTCTGTCGGTCCTCCTCTTCAGAGGGTCTCCACCGAGCATGCTCAGTCAGCTCTGACACCACTCCATTTCTGTAAACTGGAAGACCTCGATGCCGGTGGAGATAACCAGTGGAACCAAGCCGCCGTGCACAAACAGAAAGCTGCTGCCAAATATTTTCAGTGTTTACACCTCATGCTGCTGCTCCCTCCATCTGCCTGTTCTGTTGCTCCTTTTTATTCTTCATTTGTTTCTCCCTTTTCATGCAAAAGTGAAATCCATTCTGCTCAATGAGGTGTTTCAGGGAAGGGGAAAGGCTCTCACAGCTAATGCTCAGACACTGTGGGAGGAAGGTGGAGGTAGAAAAACAGAATAAAAGCCTCAGAACCAAACGGTTTTCCATCGCAGACTTCGGGCCACTTCCTGAACCTCTCAACAGGAGAGCCTTTTGTCTCCGCCGAGCCTCGGGCTAACGAACGGACGGAGCGAAAACACGTCGCTGCCAGGCCGTGAAACAGATATTAAGCCAGATAAATGAAGTAACAGGCCGAGCTGCCGCTAACGAGAAAGAGTCCCAAGAGATGAACTACCAGCTGTGTCAGAACAAAGGTTTTCTGAGCTTCAGCTGATTATTTTGAGTCCATATTGTTTGCAGAACTTACACTCATGTCTCAAATGGCTTGCTCTGTCATTTGAGACATAAACAAAGGAGCAATTAATCACATTTCAAAGCAATAATCCGCAGACGTCTGGCAGTTCTGCTTAATGACATTAGTAAAGGTTCATCCCTCTGCGAAGCGAAGCACGTTTTGTCCTCAGGGGTCATGTCAGGTAGGTAGTAAAGCAGATCTAGAGATGTTGGTGGCGTCTAATGTTTCACAACTGAACAATGACAACCTACCCCGACATGGGAGCTTGGTTTTGGACATTAACAGCTATTCAACACGCACAAGATGCAGCAGCTGACAAAGATGAAACCTCATCTCCTATACAACAAAACCTGAAGTGTACAACACTCATTGGTTAGAGCGTAACACACGTTTGGACCCTCTAGCACTGATTGGATTAACCGATTTCAAATCAAAATGTCCACCTGAAACAAAGCAGTGTTTATTATCATTACTGTAACCTTACTTAGCTTAATTCAGCTTTTGTGGTTACTGTAGCTTGAGTTTAAAAATGTGTAACCCAAATCGAATCAGAATATCCGCCAGAAAAACTGCAATTAGATCATTCCCCCAGGACATTCAGCTTTGTGCCAACCTAAGCCTCTTAAGTTACTGTAGCTAATTTGGCATGCCTTATGATATTTACAGATCTAAACTTACACAATGAAGAGCTGGCCCAGGCGTCTTACTCAAAAAGGGCCACAGGGCTAACGTTGAAAAAACTACAAGTTTATTTTGCCGTGTAAGCAGTGGTACACCAAGAATCGCGTCATCAGTCTCATAAACTATATAACAAACGGGCAGGAAGTGCTGAAGTGACTTGAACCTGCATTCTTTCTAATGGCCAGCAGGAGGCGACTCCTCTGGCTGCAACAGGAAGTCACACTGAAAAGAGGTCTATGAGAAAATGACCCTACTTCTCACTTGATTTATTACTCCAGTAAGCATTTTCCCAGTGACTTTATGGTCTCAATTGCTAGTTTGAACACTTTCTGAAGACAGCATGATGTTCATTTGTTCTCCTGTTTCGCCTGCCTTCTTGCATTATCACTTCGCAGTTGTGTGTGGCATCTAGCCCTATGGTAGCAGTGTAGCATTTAATAATAGCTCCAGCTGTAGTACTATGGTAGTATTTTAGCAGTTAGCATTGCATTTAGCAGTTAGCATTACAGGCGAATCCGGTTGTATAGTCTCTTTGTGGGTGGTGAGGTTGTTAGTAGTATATTTTACGCAGTTAGTGGTTAGCATTAGCATGTAGCATTTGCACTACCTAAATGGTAGCATTGGCACTGGTCACTGCCTGGAGCATCTCCTAAATGGGCCTGGGTCAGCTGAACGTGGCAGTGTTGTTTGAGTTAGCAGTTAGCATTTAGCAGTGAGCTAAATGGTAGCATCGGCACTGGTCACTGCCTGGAGAATCTCCTAAACGGGCCTGGGGTGTAACTCTGAGACACCAGGGCTCACCGCCTAGCCTCCTGGAGGATCCTAGGTCCTTCACTGAGGATGAATCCTGTCTTTTTTAACACAAGCCTTTTGTGCTTAAATTAACTCATTTTGTGAATTATGGTCCAATTTAGAGTAAAATAGACGATAAAGCAGGGTGTGTTTTAGGGCAAACCTACCTTGGGATTGTAAGGTTGCTACTGTCTTGTCATGCATAGTGTCCAGTCACATCCAACCATTGCTTGTTACACCTCTGGTTTAAAAAGATCAAGATGGCAGTGGTCGAATGCCAAGCTCAACGCTTTAACACTGTAGTCTACAAGGCAATGGCTGACATCACAGTAACATCCATGTTTTTATATAGACGATGGTTGGTCTGCCACTTCAGATAAATTTTATACGTCCACAAGTCATTACGAACAGATCTTTAAAATAACCAAAGGTCTTTTGTCTCCTCAATTACATTACACCTTAACTGAATGTTTTCGTTATTATCCTGTGCATTCACTCACAAGTTACATTTTAGCAATAACTGGAGAGGCGATTAGAGAGAATTATACTGACTCTACTGCATGTACTGAGCCAGGATAGCCAAAGTCAACTGCTCACCTGATTGTTCATTAACTGACTGACTGACGACTGACCAAGCCAAGAAAAAAAAATCATAGACTAGACTGGAGTGAACCACAAGAGCAGATTTTCTGTGCCAAAAGTGCTGAACAATGACTGTACTGTAGGTGAGAGCAATAAGTTTGGGTCAACAAAGATTGGAAAGAACCGAATGGAAGCCAACATGCCCCAAAGTCAGTAGTAAAGGCAATCAATCAGTACTTTTATCCAGATCGAAATATCTCTACAATTGGATGGATTGCCCTGACTGTACATGAAGCTATGTATTGTCCTAGTGGATACGCCACAGGGAGCTTAACATTTTTTAGTTCTGAAAGAAATAGCTGAAAAACTGTTGGGTAAATCGCCATAAGTCTGTCTGCCGTTTGTTCACATTTTCACATTTAGTGCCTCTATCAGTCCAATTTATGATGACATCCTTATCAGCCTACTCTACTTTGAGTAAAGTTGCAGATTGAGTCCGTTCCAGTAGCCAAATGCTAACATACAACATGCTAACCCACTACACTAAAATGTTGACCATGGTACACCTTGTAGTGCAACCTGGACATAGCTTCAGTGATGTAACTGGGGTCACGGGGTGTTTCGGGTCTTACATCAGACCATAGACATATATACGTAGACGCCGCATTGACTGTGGAGGGACGTGCCTAAAGCTCCGCCATCTTGGTACAGGGCTAGCAGAGGCGGGAGTGAATGTAAGTCTATGGAGGTAAGAGGTACTCCACAATCTTAAAGTAGAATTATTCACTGAATTTTCGACCGATTTCCAAACGGTTTGGTTTGTTAAAAACGTCACACATTTAGCTATGACACAGGATGCTTTTGTTCTATTTATGTCTGCCTGTCCGTCCTCCATGTCTGACGTTTGTAACAAACAATATATGTTGACAACTGATGGATTTATGATCACTTTTATAGTGCAGACATGTCATTCCTCTATAGACGTAATGCACTGTAGGGGCGAGTGGCACTGTACCAAGATGGCCGCCACGTAGGCACGTCAGCTCCAATCGGCTCCAATCAGCAGCAGCAGTCAACGCGGCGTCTACGTAAATATGTCTATGATGGTACCCATCACCTTCTAAATATCAGCATGCTAACGTGCTAATGCTACTTTTAGCTCAAGTATAGTAAGAAAAACCCCAGACACCCGACTGAGGACTCGCTCCTGTTTTTTTAACTTGTTAACATTTTACTTTTGTTGCTTTGGCTCTACCCTATTCTCATGACCCTGGTTAATATGCAGTAGCTTTTAGTTCACAAGGTGTTCTTTCAAAAGTGCTGGTGTCAGTTATTCTTGCATGTCGTTCTGGCACCAAAGCCAAAACTGAGAGCACTGGTCCATGCTGGATTTTTCAGTCCGGCACCAACCAACCAGGCAGCCTGGTAATCAGATATAATTGCCACTTTGCTTCCCTTCATTCATTCATTCATTCAGCTTGACACTGCATTTATGTTTGTCCATTTATTGTCAGTAAACAGATTTTGCTCCGGCAATTCAGCAGCTTTTAGTCCCGCCGACGTAATCTGCATTCAACACAGTAACCGCGGTATCAGTTGCTAGGAGTCGTGAACTCAACCTTCCCCATACTGATGAGAAGGTCAGGAACCCTTTGATCGCAGAATACGCAGGGAAAGATCTGACCGATTGCCACGCCGCTGAATCATCCCATTAGCTTTACCTGAACACGGAGATAGCATTAAAGACTGAGAAAGACTGTGACTCTTGCAATGAATTTGCAGTGATGTCCCAACCTGACAGCAACGGCGTCTAATGACGGTCCTCAGAACACGATTCCTAATTATTTTCTGCCAGTTCAAAACGTCATCAACCAACCAACACTGTTCAACGACAAAGTTAAACACCTTAAACCAAGACGTCCATAGAGGAGAGAGCCATTTTACGAACAGCCGCATTGCCATGTAATTTACCGAGCACTCTGATTACGCCAAAGGGATGAAGGTTCTTGAATTTAAAAACCCCATGTCACATTTTTTTAGAACCACCACCAGGAACGATTTAAACTGCAGCCCAACTACAACTAAAGTATTGCCAGTATTTATCATTTATTTTACTTAGTCTTTTGTTTTGGGGAGTAATTAACACTGCAGACTGTGGGGAGGCTACCAGGGGTTTTGCTGCCAGACACAAAGCAAATTGCGGTTTCAGTATCTGTTGATTAAAAATCGCCTCCTTTAATCGTCTCCAAAGTAAAGGAAAACTACCTCATCTCGTCAGCCACTTCGTGACTCGACTGAGAGATTCCCAGTTAAGTTTTTGAGCTCCAGTATGAGTTACTGCTTGGCATCTGCTGCTAGAGATCCAATATTCTCAGTTTTGCAAACGCTAATTAAGATGTAGCCTTCATCGTTTGACACCATTTTTCTCCTGGTTGTAAACTGAAGCCAATAAGCAAAAATTACCAATATTCTCTGAATGGTAATTAGCTTATTTAGCGGTATTACATGAGCTAACATATCTGAGACAAGATAAATGGGTAACAAGCACCACAGAACATCGCTGAACATCCTCACGTCTTTGCTTATGGACATTTGCTTAGTTGATAGATTATTTTTTTTCACATAAAATGAGTGCAATGCCAACAGAGAGCAGATCTACTTAAACTGACACAATGCAGATGTTCATTTAATAGATGCAAAATGATTTATAGCTCTGTTAGAGGTGATGGAACAACAAAAACCATGTTACAAAGTGGAGTTTATCCCCTAAAAAATGGTCTAGCTTGTAGAAAGTCACTAACCCAACTACAGCCAGGTTGATCACAGAATTAACACTAACAGCTAATATAACCTGGCCATATTGTTTTCCTTTTCAACTCCCAAAAACAACAGTTAACACCACCAAAAAAGGAGAAGCTTCTAGCTGAAGGTTCTGCGATAAGCAAAAAGAGAAGCGTCCAAGACAGGGATGCAAATTTAAAAGAATTTCCTAACCAACAACTGGCAGCCTCATAACTTATTGAGCAATAACATGAAATGAATCAATCTAAATGTGGTCACATAACATAAGTCGCTCCAGCAGCTTAAGTCACATGACATGGCTGCTCCAACGGTGTAGATCAAAAGCAACCAGGCCTACTTCAGGAGCGTTTTGGCTGGTAGGCGTTAAGCATAACAGAAGGCTTTCTCATGGTGGCCGTTACTATCTAAGCTCCCACAATGCTCTCTGCTACCCAACATGGAACTGCCAGTAACCAAGTGGTTACAACTGACTTAAGTCTTTATTATATTCTCTTACAGACACATATTTATTATTATACTACCGTCCCAGTCCACTAGAGTCCAACTGAAAGACTTCCTTGCATACATACTAGATTGCATCTATATATTCCCTGCATGCACATGACTGCTGAGCATGCATGCTATTACCCTTGTAGAATAGTTGCGGACACAAATTTAGGGCTGCATGCAAGCGTCTACAGATGGGGTCTGCGTAAGCCTTGTGTACTCATGGATGTAGAAAGCTTTACTAACCCAGTACTGACAGTTTTAGCTTGTTTTTAAGGTTGTGGTGAACTGTACACCACATCATTTACTCATGGTTTCAGTCAACTAAATACAAACAATAACTATTAAAAAAAAACTAACCTTGTTAATATGTTTATGTGGTGTTATATATACTGGAAGATACATCATTAGCAAAATAAACAATCAGTGCAACGGCTAGATTTCTGCTTTGAAACTGTAGTGTATCGATGACAGTCTCAAAAACGCTGATTTGGAATTTTGAGGTTTCATACATAACAAATCTAAGCAACCAATCCTGTCGACCTGCAGGGTGGGACTTCCTGTATCATTATTTTTCAGAGTCGTAGGTGAGCTGGTGTGCTCGAGTTACAACAAGAGGCAGAGTGATGGATGTAGAGAAAGGCGTTTTAGAGAAAGCAATGATGTGGAGTTACATTTAAGCCATTTTAAGCCCAGAAGGGATCATTTTCATAGATAAAACCTCGAAATATTTAACTCCAATACACAGATGAGCTTTAGGGGTTCGGCAATGGTTCTCAATTGGTGGGTCGGGACCCAAAAGTGGATCACGAAGCCATTTTTAGAGGGTCGCAGAAGCATGTACCCCCAAGTAGTGGTATTAAGTCTTTTATTTTAAAGGACGTGTTTCTTATGACCCAGTTGGGTTTCAATAGCAGGATATTCAGTGGTGGTGACACCAGTAGTTTCCCACTATTAACCTCTAGATTTTGCTCTGTCAGCTTATTGGAGAAATTTATGCTAAAACGTCTCAAAAATGAACCAAAATGTGCTCAGAATCTGTCAAAATGGGCCAAAATATGCCCAAACTTGGCAAAAGCGTCCAAATATAACAAAATTAGCAAAAAATAAGCCAAAATTTTCCTAAATTGTATCAAAATGTGTTGAGACTACATCCAAGTGAACCTTAATTTGTTAACAGGAACAGCAAACTTCAAAAATTTGGGTCTCAACCATTATTAATAGAGACATAGTGCGTCCTGAGGCTGGACCAGTTGAGAACCACTGTCATAAATAACCTGAGAGGGACATGAACCCAACTGTTCTCCCTCCCAGACAGCACTGTTCGCCTGCAGATCTTCTGAGATCCAATGGGCTGCAGATTGGTGCATTTCCTCTGTGTGATCAGACATGGCCGGATGTTTCTGTAAGGTTATGCAGCGTGCGTGAGTTGCGCACAAACGCTGACCTTCATTAAAGACAAACTCGTGATGGCACTAGCGGATGCAGGCGGTACACTGAGCTGCACTGTGTCTTTCGGCTCAGTTCTGCCTTTTTACTTTCAATAAATCAATGTGAAACACGAACCCAACGATAACATACAAGGAGTGACTTTTAGAATCCGTTCAGAGTTGTGGAAAATAAGAATTGCAATGCTTGTGGAAATGAGATCAATTATATCCTGTGCATGGCTCCACTTTAATCGATGGCACGTGGTCTTTCGTCTACATGGATTTTTTTTTTTTTTTGCAGTTATCAGTAAATATCTTTAACAACTGAGCCTGCTTGTGCATCAAACCGTTTCAGAAAGACGTCCGAGGGAACATGCATGTATAAATATTTCAGCTACCGGAGCCGAAGAGCGCTGCTTCACATTCCACCGAGGCTGTTCTGCAGCTGTGTCTACTGTTTGAACGCAGCTGAAGGAAGCGCACACATGTACGTGGAGCGACCAGGAAATTAGAAACACCTGTACAAAGCAGGGCCAAACTGTGCAGGAGGCTGCAGTTCGCGTTACCTTACTGCAAACGCAAGAAAAAACTATAAAATTTAAAAGAAATGTAATATTATATATGATATTGGTAGAGCAAACTATGTCCTCTGCTTGGTGCTTTGTTTTTAGGCACTCAGTGTGTCTGCAATAACTCTGCCTCCAGTTGGGAAGGTGCTCTCTGTCCCGACGACGCAAATGAAGTCTGTTAAAACTCGCAGGACTTCCACAAAGTAGATTCTTCCCCTGGTAGCGCCGAGTTGTTGCTCTTTCGTGTTTGGTTACTTCAGCATGTGGTTGGCTAGCGAGGCGGCGGTAGCAAATTCCTCCGACGGTCCAGGGCGGCCACATGTGGAGCAACACGTTTCCCACTTTTCTTTTTACTTTAACAGAGAATTTGACATCAAAGCCTCGGTAGCCAGCCCATATTTCAACTTTTATAAAGGCCAGTTTAAATAAACTATGGATTCTGACACAAACCTGGGGATCAGATATAAGAAGCATCTGCCAGAGAGGAACAGCGACAAAGTGAAGCATTTGGCTCAAAGATGAGGTCAGATGTTAAATATTAATTCACAAGATCAATGCATGTCGTTCGTTTGAATGAATGACGATAGACATTCTCCTGTTCTGTTGACTGTTTTGTCAATTAAACTAATTTCTCAGACTGCACTTATTATTATTATTGATGAATCAGCCATTCATCTTTCAATCAAGTAGAGCTAAACAATGAATCGAAATATTATCATACCTCCAGGAGCGTCTAAAGAGACGTCCCGGCCTACAAATCATCTTTAGATGTAAGGGAACATGGTTCTTTAGCACGGACTTCAGCAAAAATCACATTTTATGTCTGTTTAAGTGGAAAAGAATTGGAAAAAATGACTATCCACACTAAAACAAAATAATCACAATATGGTTTTTGTTATTGCACATCATTCAGCTCTACTATAAAGGACCAGAAGTTAAAACTGCCCTTATATTTGTATTTTTACAGAGTAAAATCTTGAAATTGTTTAATTTATCCACATATTTTCAAAGCTGGACTCAGCAAATGTTTGTTATTTTTGCATTTAATGAAGTATAAAAGCTGTTGCTGATCAACTTCAGTCAACAAATCAACAAAATGACAAATGGTTTCAACTCTACAGTCACTATTTATTCAATGAAACGTCTGAGAAATTGCATATTGTATGTAAATTTACCAGGGTTTGACCATTTATCAATTCCGCCAATGACTATAACTGATTTTTATAATTTTTCCGATCATCAGAATCCTTATTTTTGTCTGAAAAACATGAATTATATTTAAAACGCACTACCCACAGGTTGACGGGCTGCAACTAACTAATATTTTCCTTGAGGGTTGATAGAGTAAATATGTTTTTTTGATTAATCGATTAGTTGTTCGGTCTATAAAATGTCAGCGAGTCGTGGAAAATGCCAATCAGCGTTCGTCAAAGCCCAAAATGTAGCTCTCAAATGCATTATTCTGTGTACAACCCGCTGAGAAGTAAAGAAACTATATTTAAACGTATAACAATTTAAGCTGCTGGAATCAAGAGAATTGAGATTTTTATATTCTTTAGTAATTACTCAAACCAACTAACCAATTCTCCAAATAGATCCCAATTAATTACTGAATCCTGCAGCTTTAAGTGAATAAACTGAGTTAGTTTGGTGGAGTTTTGAGTTTGTCTTGTGAATTTTGACACCAAGAATTTCATATTTACAGTAAATAAAGTCCAAATATTGATTACTGACCACCTTGATTACTACTCTAAGCAAATATTATTAATCAACCCCTCATATTTACATATAAACAGTCAAATTTGTGCCATGATTTCCACTGTGCAAAGCTGGTAGCTGAAATTTAAGACAACCATCAACTGTCTGCACACATGCGCTTTAACTTTTTGGAGATTTTTTTGATGCATTTTCAAGTTAGAGGCCACATGCATGCATCGCTTTAAAAATAATCATCACACTTTATGAAGGTGTGGGTGTCAGCGGTTCACACCTTCCTGTGCTGCACCTCAACACACTTCCACACATGATCCAGAACCACCAGGAAGGAGTGTGAGCGACCTCTGCCGAACACGACCGAACACCAGCCCCAGAAAACACTCCAATAAACGCAACAAAGACTGAAGCCAAGGCTCGTTTGCACGTTTCTTCCACGTCAACCCAACCAAATGATGAGTTCAATTAGTGCATCTTTACCAATTAAACCCTCCATCATGTAAGCTAACGCAGCTTGAAGCAAACCAAACGTGTGCGGCTTCACACCGAATGAGAGTCGTGACAATATGTGCAGATAGCAAATAAAGACGAGCCCGTGTGAGGAGATTAATGAAAGGTAAAAGTTGGAGGTGGAAATTAACCATGCAGAGCTGGTTTCGGAGCTGGCGCCATATGTATGCAATGGGAGGTAGAGGCTGCCAGTGTTCATTTGACTGCACCGTGTAGCTAACAGTCTGCACAGCACAGCGAAGACAACACTATCAGCTTCACGTTTGGCCATTTCCCTTTTATTTACAGCCAAACTAGCCTCTCTGGTTTGGAGGAAATACCCCCACGGGCGCGTTTTTCGCGTGAATTTGAGAGAAAGTGTGCAGCCTGCTAGCTAGCATCGCCGCTAACTAGCTAAACAACACAGTGCAAATTAGCCGCTGGAGAGCCGGTGACACGCAATTCAGGTTGATTTAAGATTAATATCGGTTTGGAAATTCACATTAACGCGTGTCTGCGGTTTATTTTGAACCGCTAAAGCTGGACACAGGGAGGATAGTGACATGAAGGCCGGAACATGAATGAAGGAACCCCGGCGCTGGGCTCGCAACGCGCCCGCATGGCGTATTCAGGTTCCGGGGCGCAGCATCTTCCTGCACATTCAGTTGCCCTCCGGTCCAGCACAAAAGCAAAAGACTCCGGGCTGGCAGCGGCGAAATTTACCGCAAACCCCGCACCGCCGCGCCGACAATTCCCCCCCGTTAGGAAGCGGAGCTGAGGCCGCCGGGACGGAACACAACTACCGGGGCACGGAACGCTGCGTGGAAGTAAAACAAGGCTGGATAAAGCTCACACACTCACCTCGGTCCCAACCGAAGCCATGGTGCCTGGACGTAAACTCCGCCCACCGCCGATTACGTCACATTTATTGATTTGTGCACAGTAACACCACACCTGAGAGTTTATCAATAATACTGTCGATACTAATAGTCATAATAGGCATTAAATATTTAGATCAGTGAAATAAAATGACTGTGCAACAAACAGAAAATAATGCAATCAGAAAACACAGCAGGCTGCACAATAAGCTGCTTAACTACAGCATTTAAACCCACTTCTTCCATCCATCTACTGTCTTTAAACTCACAAATCCAAGCACATATCCTATTATTTACTTGCAAAAATTTGAAATGCGGCAATATATAAAACACGGCCCCAATTTTCCTCCACATTTTAGAGCTAAACAATTAATCGAAATATTATCATACCTCCAGGAGCGTCTAAAGAGATGTCCCGGCCTACAAATCATCTTTACATGTAAGGAAACATGCTTCTTTAGTAGGGACTGCAGCAAAAATCACATTTTATGTCTGTTTAAGTGAAAAAGAATTGGGAAAAAAATGACTATCCCTACTAAAACAAAATAATCACAACATGGTTTTTGTTATTACACATCATTCAGCTCTACTATAAAGAACCAGAAGTAAAAAATCTGCCCTTATAATTATATTTCACAGAGTAAAATCTTGAAATTGTTTAATTTATCCACATATTTTCAAAGCTGGACTCAGCAAATGTTTGTTATTTTGCAATTAATGAAGTATAAAAGCTGTTGCTGATCAACTTCAGTCAACAAATCAATTAAATGACAATGATTTCAACTCTATTGTCACTATTTATTCAATGAAACGTCTGAGAAATTGCATATTGCATGTAAATTTACTAGGGTTTAACCATTTATCAATTCCGCCAACGACTATATCTGATTTTTAGAATTTTTCTGATCATCAGAAATATGGCAATATATAGAACATGGCCCCAATTTTCCTCCACATTTTAGAGCTAAACAATTAATCGAAATATTATCATACCATTTTACACCCTGGTGTCAAGGATTCACTGCTACTTCAACATTAATTAGCTTATAAGCTGGTTGGTGATGGTTTGAGCTAAGGTCAGGCCTAAAAGAATTAAACACCTGCATAGAAGTCCGTGCAGGTCTTTCCGGTTTTTCCGCACCAAACTCGAAAAGCATTTTTTTTATAGGCCTGCATGCCTTCGTGCATGGCGACACATGCCATTAACTGATTAAAGGTTCCTCCCCGGAGATGCTGCGACAATAAAAACCAAATTTTCAATCTTACTTTCACTTTTCTGAAATGTTATTGTAAGCTGTAGCAATAAAGACCCTCTCCGGTCATTAAATAAACCTCAAAAGGTGCATTTCTGTGTATCAAAGTTACATATTTAGGAGTTTTGTCTATTAAACTAAAATGTCTAAGCCCTAAAATGGCTTAAACCTTTATCATAATCTGTCGTGGATGCAAACATGGACACCATGAATGTGCAGCAGACAGCACAACAGGCATTATATTACTTCCCAGGTTGCTGGAGTCCATTGGGATGATTGAGTTTCATACATCCACAGTAGGTTTTATCTACATATTCCGCGCCACACGCCAAAGCCGAGCATGAAATCGACATCAAAGCTTCGCTAGCTGACCCACATTTTAACGTCTACAAAGGCTAATTTAAATAAATGGACACAATCTGGGGATCAGATACAAGAAAAGAAGCACCTGCCAGAGAAAAAGCTCAAAGATGAAGGCAAATCTTAATTATCAGTTGACAAATCAAGAGCAGTGCATGTAAAGATAAACAGATATACCTTTTCATTTAGCCTGTCCAGCCTTTGGGCTCCATTAAAGAGAACCAGCCTAATAATCTGATGACTATTTTTTCAATGAACAACTGGTCGATTAAGATTGAGTTTTTCTACTACTACTACTAAGATACACCTTGTAGTGCAACCTGGACACAGCTTCAGTGATGTAACTGGGGTCACGGGGTGTTTCGGGTCTTACATCAGATCATAGACGTATATACGTAGACGCCGCATTGACTGTGGAGGGACGTGCCTAAAGTTCCGCCATCTTGGTACAGGGCTAGCAGAGGGGGGAGTGAATGTAAGTCTATGGAGGTAAGAGGTACTCCACAATCTTAAAGTAGAATTATTCACTGAATTTTCGACCGATTTCCAAACGGTTTTGTTTGTTAAAAACGTCACACATTTAGCTTTGACACAGGATGCTTGGATGCTTTTGTTCTATTTAAGTCTGCCTGTCCGTCCTCCATGTCTGACGTTTGTAACAAACAATATATGTTGACAACTGATGGATTTATGATCACTTTTATAGTGCAGACATGTCATTCCTCTATAGACGTAATGCACTGCAGGGGCGAGTGGCACTGTACCAAGATGGCCGCCGCGTAGGCACGTCGGCTCCAATTGGCAGCAGCAGTCAACGCGGCGTCTACGTATATATGTCTATGTATCAGACACCTTCGCCCCAGTGACCCAGCCGGGGGTGATCATGCCCCAACTTGTGTCCAGGTAGCGCACTACACCACGCATCCCCCCTCTTCAACCAGAGCCAACGTGAAGCCTTTCCAGCAGCTTCCATGATGTTCTTCATGGCTCTTCGCCTGTGCAGTCCACAGATCCCTAGGAGTCCCAGGACCCGATGTAAAGACTGGCCTGCAAAGCCCCTGCAACCCACCTCAGTGGGCTCACGGCGGGCCATTCCTCCATCACACTTGGCCTTCTTCCGTTCCCGAGCTTCTTCCATCCGATCTTCCCAGGGTACAGTTAGCTCCAGTAGCACCATCTGCTTGCTTGCCCCGGACATCAAGACCACGTCTGGCCGGAGTGTTGTTACTGCAATGATGTCTGGGAATCTCACTCACTTACTACAAAGCAGACTCAACAATTCATCAACATATCATCAGAATTGCAACATAGGAGCTGCATTGTTTTTAATAAAGGTGAAATGTGTCACAACAGAATGTAAGGGGACATGTTGGTGCAGACTGCAGTAGAAATAATGTCATTTTTATGTTTGTTAAAGTGGAAAATAAGTGAAAAAATGACCATTATCCTTGTGTTGAAAATGCAATATCTGCCAAAATACCACACTATAGCGTAGTTTTTGCACGGACACAAACTTTGGGTTGCACACAGATATCCACAGAAGGGTTTGCATGAACTCTTGCAGACTTCAGGAGATGATGCAGAAAGTATAATGCCAGGTTTAGCTGTAGCTCTACGTCACTGCTTCCTCTGAAATGTGCAGCTCTATAAATTCCCCATCACTTCCTCCACGCGCCCCTCTGCTACCCGCTGCAGCTCATGCACATCATCAGCACTGTGGAACTACTCTGTGCCTCCCAATAGCAAGTTCTGTTGTAGTAATTAGGCCGAGAAACTGGTTCTGAAGAAGCACAGTGATACAGAAAGCTCCATCCTGCAAGCTGAGATTGGTTCTTTAGGTTTGTTACGTATGAAACTCAAAAAACTGGAACCAAACACGTAGCCAGGGAGGGGAAATAAAACTAAATTTGGTCTGAAGTAGGTCATAAAGAGTTCCCAAATCATAAAAACTACACAGTCTCATCCCTGATGCACTAAAGATCATCAAGGGCTCGGAAGGACCGGCATGCAGGATGTCCAGGATTAGTGGGTGAAGATGCTGCCAGACTTACCCAACTGGAGGAGGTCTGAGCCAAGAGGCAGGCAAAAGAACCAGCAGCAAATGATGCAGAAGAAAAAGCCTTTTCCAGTCCAAGCAGCATCCTGTCAGCTGATGGAGATGCACACCTAAACACCTCATCAAGGTATGAACACTCTGTATGCTAAAGCTAATGCTAAAGTTAAACCCCATTCTCATTTACAAGACTCTTACTGGGTGTTTTTTAACTCCCTATATTACTTTATTAATGCAGATCTTTACCATGCATGCTTAAACGACTGGATCACACTGCAGGTGGGAAATCCAGTTTTACTCACTGTGCACCTGCAATATTTTAAAAAACGTGCAAAAAAATCCAAAATTTAACTGATTTTAGCCTTCTGTTTTTAATTGCATCCTATACAGCTTAGGTTTGGTTGATTTATATCAGTCGTTCTCAACTGGTCCAGCCTCAGGACCCACTATGTCTCTATTAATAACGGTCGCAACCCAGATTGTTGAAGTTTGCTCTTCTTGTTAACAAATTAAGGTTTATTTGGGTATCGTCTCAACGCATTTTGATACAACTTAGAAAAATTTTGCCTTATTTATTTGCTCATTTTGGTACATTTGGACACTTTTGCCAAGTTTTTGGGCATATTTTGGTCCATTTTGACAGATTCTGAGCACATTTTGGTTTATTTTTGGTACGTTTTAGCATAAATTTCTCCAATAAGCTGGCAGAGCCAAATCTAGAGGTTAATAAAGGGCAACTACTGGTGTCACCTCCACTAAATATCCTGCTGTTGAAAGCAAACTGTGTCATAAGAAACACGTCTTTTAAAATTAAAGACTTTTTACCACTACTTGGGGTGGCATGCTTCTGCGACCCTCTAAAAATGGCTTCGCGACCCACTTTTGGGTCCCGACCCACCAGTTGAGAACCACTGATTTATGTCTTTTTGAAATGTAAATGGACTAATTAATGTTATAATGCATTAATTAATGCCTTTTTTGCATAATTTTATTGTTATACGACTTTATATGTGCTACACTGTAAATGAGGCCTTCATACCTCAATGTACTCCGAGTTTAAATAAACATGATCAATTAATGAATGAATGCAAGTGACTCAGGAGCACAAATACACACTGATCAGTCACTACATTCTGACCACTGACACGTGAAGTGAATAACATTGATCATATTGGTACTATGTGGTGTTCTGATGGAAAACCTTGGATTGATCAGACTTAGACACCCAAATAAACCTTGTCCCACAACAAACACACTCCCTCATGCAGATGGAAATCCCAAATGTCATGGATGAAAATGCACCCCACCACATGGAAACAACAATCAGGAACATGTTGAGGAACATGACAATGGTCCAACATGTTGATTTGACCTCCAAACTTCCTACACCTCATTGTGATCAAGAATCAACAGGATACAGTGGAACAAGTTTGATTGACAGAGGCCCCACTGCACAAGCCAGAGTACCCAAAGGATCCACTGCCTACGTCCTGGTTCCAGACGCCATAGGACACCCTGAGACGTCTTCTTGTCCATGTCCAATGGTTCAGAGCATTTTGGACCACATAAGGGGACCAACACAATATTAAGCAGGTGGTCTTAATGTTATGCCAGATTGGTGCGCATGAAACACAAACACAGCTACAAGAGGATTTAGCATTTAGCAAAAGACAAACTCTAAGTATCATGTAGCTATTGTAACTGTAACTTAAACTGGGTCTCATTCTCTTGCAGTAGATCCTCATTCTTCCAACTACTTGAGGCTGTGTCGACTCTACGGAAACAGACCCATGATCTACTTCGACCCGTACGACCTCCGACTGAATTCTGTCTATTTTAAGTCCAGGAAGGTCAGCGGACAGAAGCGCAGCTGTGCTTTGGGTTCATCAGTGCTTCCCTACATGTCTAACAGAGCAATGCGGCTAGTTTATCATGTAATTTACTACATTTGAATGCTGATAAGAAAACTTGAACACAGTCAGCTCCCAGTATGAGTGTACAGACCTAAAAAACCCCTGTGAATTTCACCTTAAAGATATTGTTTGCAGTAGATTTAATAACTTCCTCCCTTCTACTCAGAGGTCGGCTCACTTGTCAGCTGCGTTTTCACTGTGTAAGTCAGCAATGGAAGCCAATTAACAGCTCAAGGAACATTAATGTTACATAAGCTGTCAGACTGGAGGCATCATTGCATCTTTAACCATCGTGTTTTCTCTGAATACAAAAGATTCTCGGTGCCAAAGTGCAAATCAAACCGCTTGAAGCTGTTGTTTGTTCCAACCTCTTTGAAACTCTGACGCTGAACAGATTTACAATATACACAAGCATCTATAAAACCAAGTGTCTCCTCGTGATGCTTCTTTTATGGTTCATGTATGTTTTTACGTACAGTCAAATGTTTCTTTGAGTGTTTATGTAAAGCAATGGACTGTAGCCCCATAGTTAAGACTAATTTTCTACAGGGAACATTACATTTCCCCCTCCTTTAGATGTGTTAAATCCAGTAATTACCTGTCACTTCCTGTAAGCTGCCATTTGGTCTTTGAAACTGGAAATTCAGATCCTAAATCTTTACCAAACTAAAGCTAATTTGGTCACTTAGAGACTTGATTATCAGCATCTGTGCTAGATTTGTTACCTCCGCCAAGGAGGTTATGTTTTTGCCAGTGTTGGTTTGTTTGTTTGTCAGTTTGTGTTCAAAATAACTCAAAAACTCATGGACGGATTCGAATGAAATTTTCAGGCAATGTGTGAAATGGGACAAGGAAGAAATGATTCAATTTTAGGAGTGATCCGGATCACTGCCTGGATCCAGGAATTTCTTTTAATGTAAGCGTAACCGGGTGGACAATTAAATGTGGTTTACTCTAAAAGCCACCAGAGGGCACTCTTGTTTCTCTGTGACCACATGAGATTTTGGGGCTCCATGCACAGACAGCGACAATGACGGACTTCTCTTTCCTTCCTGAGCGACATACGCACAGTTGGGCCGGCATTCTTATCTCTGGTTATCTAAGAAACTGGGAGGCTGTTAGGAGCTGCAGCACTAGAGGCCGCGCCTGTTCATTAGGTCGGATGGGGTGAAGGCTACATTGTCGGTAGGACATTTGAACTGTATGTAATTACATTTGTATCTGTAACGTTGCATACAAAATATGTGAATTGGGAGATTGTGTTGGGGATGGACTGAAGCTCCTTGGTGGAGGTATGAGCTCTCTGAGTGCTTTTCTAGTTAAAATGTGCTGCATAAAAACGCATATCTTCACTAACAGTTTGAACTGATACAGATGCTAATGGGATAATACTGGAAAAAAGAATGAAATAGTCTTTTTTGCAAGATTTTGTCCACCATATATCAGGCATAACATTATGGCCACCTGCCTAATATTGTGTTGGTCCCCCTTATGTGGTCCAAAATGCTCTGAACCATTGGGCATGGACCAGAGGACCTCTCAGGGTGTCCTATGGGGTCTGGAACCAGGACGTTGACACTGGATCCTTTGGGTACTCTGGCTTGTGCAGTGGGGCCTCTGTCAATCCAACTTGTTCCACTGCATCCGGTTGATGCTTGATCAGAATGGAGTGTAGGACGTTTGGAGGTCAAATCAACATGTTGGGCCATTGTCATGTTCCTCAACATGTTCCTGATTGGTTGATGTTGTTTCCATGTGGTGGGGGGCATTTTCATCCAGTGACATTTGGGATTTCCATTAGCATGAGGGAGTGTGTTTGTTGTGGGACAATGTTTATTTGGGTGTCTAAGTCTGATCAACATGGGTGTTAAAATCCAAGGTTTTCCATCAGAACACCACATAGAACCAATATGATCAATGTTATTTACTTCACCTGTCAGTGGTTTTAATGTTATGGCTAATCACTGTACACGCACATACAACAAATTCCACTTTCTTAAGTTCACTTTTAAGGTATTTCCATTAAATTTACAATACTTTTTACTCCATTTACAGCACATTTAATGTATCTTTCATTATATTTTCATGTCTGTAGTGTATTCAGAATGAGAAAGGTTTTATTGCCAAGTAGGTTTTTAGCATACAAGGAATGTGACTTCGAGCTTTGGTGCTTAACTGTAGCATATAGGCCAAAAATGTTTTGTAAGTAAGTAGGAAGTAAAGGAAGCATGTGTAATGAAAGGAATTATATGTTCAAAAAACTCATAAGAAATACTTCCAAGGTAATAACAAATACAATAAATATGCAAATTCATTGCCTAAGGATGTGTAAGGTTACATAATATGTAATAAAAGCAACTTGGAATGTGTAAAATCCTGTTTAAAAGCTAAAATAATCATATTTAAAAGCTGCAGTGTCTTATGGTTTCATGAGAAGAGAAGCTGCACATTTTAGTTGACTTATCTGTGCGAAATAAGTTGTGACATAGAGGTTCAGCGGTTTGCACTGACACCTCATAGCTGGAGGGCTTTGGTTTCAAAATGACGGAGCTTTTTCTGTTTGCAGTTTGGAGGTTTTCTGTTGTTGTTGCTTGGATTTTCTGCAGGTGCTTTGACTTCCATAGTCCAAACACTTGCACGGTAGGTTTACTGGTGATTCTAAAAGTGGCTGTAGGTGTGAGGGTGAATGGTTGTTTGTCTCTTTGTGTTGGCCCGACTTTCTTAGAACATTTCAAAAACCCTGCTCACTCTGGAGGAACCTTTACTACCTCAACACAGAGAAAAGGTTGCTAGAGGACTGTTTTGGGCCTTTACACCTGCATACACTTTATTTTGTTTGTTAAATGCAATGCTGCAGCCAGATAACTGACAGGAACCAGTAACAGATTTCTCCTGTGTTAGCTTCTTGTAATTGGCTCCCTGTTAAATCCAGGATAGACTTTAAAATCCTGCTCTTAACCTATAAAACTGGTAATTACCAGCTCCATCATATCTTGAAGACCTTATTGTACCTTATCGTCCCAACAGAGCCCTTCTCTCTCAGACTGCAGGTTTACTTGTGGTTCCAGAACCTTCAGTTATCAGCTCCTCTGTTGTGGAATCAGCTCCCAGTCTGGGTTCTACTTTTAAGATTAGGATTAAAACTTTCCTATTTGACAAATCTTATAGTTAGGGCTTTCCCTTAGTTATGCTGCCATAGGTTTAGACTGCTGGGGGACTCCCGCGATGCACTCTACTCTCTCTATATTATCTCTACACTATTATATATCACTATAACACATCACTAACTCTGTGTTTACCCTGAGGTCCTGTGTCCTGTGCCTGTTCTCTCCATAGATGTCTCTGAATCTGGAGCTCCAGATCCAGGGACGTAGATCTGGAGCTGGCTTCACCACCTGCCGTCCTCCCATCCCCACCCCAAGCCTCTCCTGCTATCCCTCCCCCCTCATCCCCACTCCCAACCCAACCGGTCGAGGCAGATGTCCGCCCTCCCTGAACCTGGTTCTGTCAGATTTTTTTCCCCCTTCCCTATCAAAGGGGTTTTTTTGGTTCCTTCCCACCGTCGCTGACTGCTGCTCACAGGGAATCCAAAAGCAACTTTGGATTGTTGGGTTTTCTGTTTTTCCTGCTGTGTAAAACACTGTGTGATGACGTGTGTTGTAAATATGCGCCACACAAATAAAATTGAACTGAATTAACTTTTTATAATTGTGAACATTTCAGTATTTTAACATGGTATAATCAGTTTGGTTCATTTTATGATAAAGTAATAGCACGGCTGAAAGTTTTATGGTGGCCTATTTAACACCAGTTTTAAAAATATCAATGTTAACATAATATACAGAATCTGACAGACAAAAATCAGTGTTGCTGCTGAGACAAGGCTCAGGATCAGTTTGTCATCACTAACAACTAAAAAAAGGAATTATTTTTAGGTTATAGCGTGTATTTTGTATTAAATTACGTAGCGTTTTTACACAATATCGAAATATTAATGCTAGTTTTAGAGACTGACTTAATATATTTGGGCAAACTGGGATCCTGTCTGACTTTCAACACTAATGCCAAGGTCCTTATTTACTGAAATATTTAAAAAACTTTCTCTATTAACGTAGGAGCATCTACAATGTGGTCTATTCTTTCTCAAATAGAGACAAAAGCTGGCAACTAGCACCAGGTATAAACTTTCTGCAGCACATCAGTTTCATGCTCTGTCAAACTACAATCAAGTAAAAGTAAATTCAAACTAAATGCCCTGTTCTGTGATGAGAACTAGCAAGTAACATAAAAACCCACCCTTCATTTAATTCACTCCAACGTCTCCTGAAATAACAGAGACACAGAGACTATTAAGACTGAGGATTCACTCTTGACCTTGGGAAACAAAAGCTGAGAACAGGGTTCATCACGACGTCCCTTCTGGAGCCGTTCTGGACCTTTTGATCGCGTCACATGATCTTCCTCGGCAGATGGAGTTGTCATGGAAACTGTGGATGTTCTAATTTCCATTCGTCTGAGCGTCTTAAGGACTTCTCGCCTTAAAGGCTCCGGCTGAATGGGATTGATTGATGGCAAACGCTTGAAAGGACCGGAGCTGCTGGTGGTGTTATTAGTGACGTCTGTGCCTGTGTGGATGTTTTTCACAGCAGACTCAACACAGGTGTTAATAAAGACACTAATGGAGGTTATATTTAGGTACAGCTCAGTTATTAACACCTGTATTTACTTAATAGTTCATGTCAAAATGGCTGCTGGCTATGAAAAAGGCCCGGTAATGTGAATCCTTACATGGTGAAGACACCAAACTAAGACACTTGTGGGAAAATTATGGCTTATGAACCCACAATTAATGCAGCGATCAAGTATTTTTAATAGCCAGCAATGATTATGGGCATAATTATAATGTTGTAATCACTTAAATCTGTATGAAAATGGAGAATTTTCACTCAAATAAAGCAATAAATTTAACGAGAAAAGGCCTGACCTGCTGAAGAAAGTCACTGTATTGTCTTTGTGAAACCACCAGGTGTCCTCCTTGTTCCTCACCTGGTTTGATTCCTCACCTGACCTGTGTTTAATAGTTTAATAGGACCTTTTCAGTGCAGACATTTTGACTTGTAACAGCAGGAAGTATTGCACTTACAGTACCGCACTGTCCCAGTGAGCCATGGCAGCGGACAAGCGTGCAGAATAGCCATCAATAATACACCTCAAAGCTTATTATAACAATTTTTATGCTATGATAGCTCAAAAATATCTGTTGTGAAAAGATTTTTTCCTTATATTGAATGGACTAGAATGCTATCAGTGTGTTTAAACATTAATTTATCACTGAATTTCACTAGTTTCTGTGAATGATTTCAATGTATTCGGACATTAGTATGATAAATATATGATCGAATCAGTACATAAAACTGACAGGTAGTTGGTGTTTTCTTTAACAACAACTACCTGTCTGTTCATCCACATTTTTTAAGTTCTGCTGGAAAAGGAAAAGCTGCACCTGTTCTTCTGATACAATCTGACAGGTAAATGTACCTGCTCAAAATCACATCAACACAAACTGGCAGATTTGGTTCAAAATGATCATTTGAAGATTTGGCAAAGTTGCATAAAAAAGGACTAATCAAAGTCTGTTCTAAAGATACAAGATCTCAGGTTGAATCACAGACATCATAGACTAGTGTAGGACTAACCCTAACCCAGGCGTCCTAACCAGGACGCAAACCGAGGATCTTCTAGCTGTGAGGCGACGCTGCTAACCACCGAGCCACTGTGCAATCCTAATTTAAATGATCATATATTATAATTACCTTATGAGTATTATTAATTGATAAAGCATTACTTTAGCAACTATCCCAGACTTAAAAAAATCAATTAAAATGCTTATTATTTTTGCAGTTACCAAATTAAATCAAATAATAATGAGTAATAATAAATACAAATTAATAAAAATGTTTTTGCTCACTCACTGTTTCGCTCTTCAAGGCCTCCGTAGAAACACTGGAGGATACTTCCTGACCACCAGAGGGCGCATGCGCAACAACGAGCCGTTAAGCAGCTACATGTAGCAGGGCGAAGAAGCGTCCTGACCGCCCGGTAGGTCGGGGTGCTGTACCCGGTAGTATCTTCGGTTCAGTTGTCCGGGAAACCCGCCATGTCCGAGCATCTCATTTAAAGCTCCTTGTTGAAGAAAGGCGGTTGAATGTTGAGCTGAATGTCTGAATTCCGGCTCGGTTAGCTTTGAAAGATACGACAACAAACTAGCCGCTAACTAGCTTGAAACGTTAGCCGCGGTTTAAACGCAGGAACGTTAGCTAAAGTCCGACATGACCCAACAAGCTGCTGCTCTACAGACCTACAACAACGAACTGGTCAAGTGTAAGTCCCTTATTTTATTTCTCGACAGCTAATTTTACTGTTTATTTCTCACTGAAAATAATGTGATGCTGATAAGTCAATTTAGGCGACAGTTTTTAGTAGCCTAACAGCTAAAAACTTGAGTTAGCATGCATGTTTTCTTCCTGTCTTTTAGTGCATTTTCTCTTAAACTTCTATTTTATTCTTATTTGTCTTATTTTAGAGTATGCTTCGTGCCTAAACTTAACCTTAACTTAGCCCCAAATCTGTTTTCTAGTATTTTTCACACAGATACCGAGTCTGTCAGGTTGTCTGTGATGCTGCACTTCTCTGTTCTGCTTTTAAACACCAGTCAACAGGATAGTACTGTACAATCTGATTAACCAGCACAGATTATGCTGGAAATCACTCTTTAACCCTCTGCAGACCAAACTAGTGCAACCACATGACTGCCAACAGCTGTGAGTTTTAGATGTTTGCGGTTGCTGTACTCTCTCTGTCACTAATTTATTTCTTTCCCCCCAAAATATTCAAGCTATAAGTGCAGCTAAGGCTACTTGCTGTCACGGTTGTCACCTGTCAAGTGCTGCTTAATCTGTGTCTAGTCTGACAGGCTGTATGGCAGGTCACCAGAGCACATCTCAAGGCTGAATCCTATTTATAATTAGTTCAAACAACATAGGTTAGAAATGTTTAAAACTGCCGAATAAGAGTTCTAGCATTACCTCATACCATTACTTTTAGGTCACAAGTTTAGTTTTAATGTTCAGGAGCTCAACAAAATCATGCTATCTTCATCTGATATTGAAGTGTGCATTAAAAGTGTATAAATGTGAGATTTTATGAATTGAACCCCACCAGAATTGAGCCATTTAATTGAGTTTAAATCAAAATCACAATTAGACAATTTCAAAAGCTGCAATTTAGGATGTGCATTGCGCAGCACATCAACCCAGGGTTTAAATTTTGTATGATAGATTTCACATTCATGCTACCTTTCTTCTTCTTATTTGCACTCTTTCTCGTATGCCACATAATCATGCTCCATAAAATATTTAGAATCTATTAAAGAGTAAATACTGAACTGAGACTTTACTCATGTCTCAGTGGATCCAGAGACGCTCCAGTGCAATAAACCCTTCTGTGTCCGTCAGGTATTGAGGATTTGTGCTCGAAGCGGGATGAGCTGAACCGCCAGATCAGTCAGGAGGAAGAGGAGAAGGAGCGACTGCAGCACGACATCAGAGTCCTCTCGGAGAAGCTGAGCCGAGTCAATGAAAGCCTGGCGCAGAGGCTCGCCGCCCGAGCAACGTTCGACCGAACCATCGCCGAGACGGAGGCTGCTTACGCTAAGGTGTGTGATGATATCAGTAAGAATCCTGATTTAGAGAGCACTGTTTTGAATTTGCAGTTGCAAAGTGCTTTACAAGGCTGCAAAATAAAGCTCATGATCATGCACAGGTACTCAGAATATTTTTCTTGAAGGAATAACTGCAGCAAACACTGATTAATTTGGAGCCATCTGTGTTAAAACAGAGAAAATTCAAGCTTGACAGTGACTTTCACTTAAAGAATTCCTATCGTGTTTGACCGAGCTGCTTATATTACATTGCTGTGATGTAAAACGTCCTGTAGATGTCAGTGGAATCCTCCTTTATCTGCGGCTCATCCTACAAACCGACCCTGAACTCCCTTTGGGTTCCCTAATCACTGCAAACAAACCCTCCTGAGCCGCTCTGATTAAAAAACAACAAACCTTCACCCCTTTTTAAATTACTTCTACAGTCCACATAACGCCACCGCTTTCTGCGCGCTGCTTCTTGCCATCTATACATCGTGTTTAATGTGTTTTATCTCCTCGTATAGATCTTGGAGAGCTCCCAGTCTCTGCTGAGCGTCCTGAAGCAGGAAGCAGGAAACCTCAGTAAAGCCACGGAGCCTCGCAGGAAGGAGCACTAATGTCAACTAAAGGTCACTGAACTCTTCTTCTGACCACAGCAGCACATTTTACTCTGCACTTTTTAACAGCTCATTCCCATCTCTGGACTACTTATAATATATTTGGTTGTTTATTTGTAAGGTTTTGTATTGAATAAATGCATTTCTTTAAGATTAACGTTTAAAATAGTGTTTTTTCCAGCTTTAAATGACACATAAACAGGAGTTGGATTTGTTCAAGTCTTCTATTTATTGAGCTTTCATTTGTACAAGTATGACATCACTTTTTTTTTTTTTTTGACTTGCCCAAAAATCAATGACGATAACTTTACAGTAAGCACATCTGCTGCGATGTAGATTTACAGAGGAGGGAGAAAGTAAAGGATGAAGGAGCTTCTACCACAGAGCCGAAAACACAAACTGCTCACTTTGCAAACGGGAGTGGACGGATGGGGAAAAACACTGTGGCGGTTGGAGGCGCTTCAGAAGCATCCGAAGCGCCTCTCTGGCCGCGGTAATGGCCTTCAGAAATGCTGGTGGTCATTTAAGACGATCAGTGAAGTTTCCCACAGTTCATTCTGCCTCTTTGGTCCTTCGGTTCTCAGAAAGACAAGAGAGCGGATAAGATTCCCGCAAAAAGAGCCGACGGGGGCGTCTTTCGGGGGGAGTTTTGGTTAAACGAAGGCGGCGTTTACCACAGATGGAGGCGAGTCATGTGACCGATAGCCACGATTACACAGCAGGTCTGAGCAGGGGTTTGTTTTAAAGAACACAGAAATGTTTGGAAGTCTTAGCTCCAGAACTACAAATACATACTTCACATTTTTGCTGTTTTCAGATGCATGTTTTTCCTTCTGTTTTAAGCTGCCACTGGTTTTCAGAAAGCCACAATGATAATGTCGTTTAGACTAACTTTAAAAGTCTCAGTACTGAATCTTTAAGAACTGGATGCATGGTGCTGGATGCAATTTGTAATCTTGTTTGATTAAAAGCTAAATAAAGAGACAATGGATAGAAAAACAGCATAAAAATGGAGGAATCCACTTTTCAACTCCGTGACTTGATGATGTAAATTAAGATTTGTCGAAGTTTTACACTGAAGTTCGAACCTTTAGTCCAAGACATGAGAAAAGGCAGTTTAAGAGATAGCCGAGACTATACATACCAACAACTGAAGTTAATTTTAGGTATTGATTCTCTCCTAGTTGTCTATAAATGAAAACCTTTATTTTGTACTGACATTTTGGTTGTAGTATATTGAACCTTCAATATTTACGGAGTTTCCTTCATAGGGCTTGTTCAGACGCCCAATCTTGTTTGATTACAAGCTTCATTTGGCAAAATAAAAGGATATTAGATGGAAAAAACAACCTAAGAGAAGAAAAATGAAGGAGGTGACTCTTATACTCCTTGACTTTGTTATTTATTATATATTTATTTGACTAAATTATGATGAAAATTGAAATTTTTGCCAGTTTTTGAGTGAAGTTGAGTTGTGTAGTTTAACCTTTGGTCCAAGATGTGAGAAAATGCAACTGAAGAGACAGCCGTGACTATACATACCGACAACTAAAGTTAATTTTAGGTGTTGATTCTCCCCTAGTTGTCTATAAATGAAAACCTTTATTTTGTGCTGACATTTTGGTTATAGTGTCCTGAACCTTCGATATTTACGGAGTTTCCTTCATAGCGCTTGAAGCTTGTTTGATTACAAGCTTCATTTAGCAAAATAAAAGGATATTGGATGGAAAAAAAACAGCCTAAGATAAGAAAAATAGAGGAAGTGACTCTTGTACTCCTCGACCTTGTTATTTGTTATATATTTATTCGACTAATTATGATGTAAATTAAGATTTTACAAAGTCTTAGACTGAAGGTGAGTTGAGAAGTTTAACCTTTAGTTCAAGACTTGAGAAAAGGCGACTTAAGAGACAGCCGTGACTATACGTACCGACAACTAAAGTTAAGTTAGGTATTGATTCTCCTCTAGTTGTTTTTTGCAAATGACCTTTAATATTTATTGGAATTGACAGAGTTTCCTTCATATCGCTTGTTCAGACCTGTAATCTTACTCAATTACAAGCTAAATTTAGCTAAATAAAAGGATATTGGATGGAAAAAAACAACTTAAAACATTAAAAATGGAGGAACTGACTCTTACACTCCTCCATTTTGTATTTTGTTTGTATTCAGTTATTGATGAAAATTGAATTTTTGCCAGTTTTAGACTTAAGTCGAGAAGTTTAGCCTTGTGCTAAGAAGAGAAAATATTTTTGCAATAAAGTTCAAGCAAGTTTGAAGCTACATATTAAGAGTCTTTTAGATGGTCATTCAATGTGAAATTCTGGACATTTGCTTCATAAAATACATTCAAACTTCTAAAATAGAAGCATTTTTCGAAATACTTTGCAATAATGTGAAGTATTTGTAGTAAATTAGCTAAAACATCCAAATCAGCGGCTCTTTAAAACTGTCATACGTCAAAAAGTGACAATTTAGGTCAGAGGGACGGTATCAAAATTGAAAAACGAAGGACTTGTAAGGGGGTTTTAGTGGTTAGAGCCTCGACCTGTGTGGACAAACTGCACTTGGGCTGCTGTATTTTGGTCACAGTGACAAGGCCGACAATCATAAGACTTTTGATGCAAGGCTGTGGCAAAAATAGTAAAAAAAAAAACAAAACAAAAGTGGACATGGCATTCATCGGCAGTGCATTCATCATAAACAGCTGAAGAGTTCGGTTTCAAAATGTTCTTCTAGAAAATTCATTCGGAAAATCAAGGGATCGGAATCCTTCCTCGTCTACGAACTTAGTGGTTTCACGAAAAGAGGCGAAATTGAGACGAAACTCTTCAACGTAGGCTTCCTGTTCTTTTAAGTGCACATTTCCTCTGTCGCCCGTTGTTCCCCATGAGGTGCAAAACAAAGCTAAAAAAAAAAAAAGCGTGACAGTGCAAAGACATTTAACATCCAAGACTCCTGACCGACGGTACAAATAGTTTTCCTAAATTCATCGGACAAAGACGAAGACCTCCTAAAACAGCAAAAGTCCAACCTCGAGGACCGAACAAAGCTTCATCTGATCGGAGAGAAAGGAAAAACGGAAACGACGGGGAGATAATTCGTACGAAAATATGAGAAACTGTACAGCAATACTGGCCGAAAACATCGATCCTGGTTGTGAATAACGAATGTGTGTGAGGCCTTTACAGCAACACTTTAATCAGTTGGCATTATGAGTAAAAAAAAAAACAAAATCTGGAAATGTGGTGCATTCTTGCATATAAAAAAATCTTAATAATAATAATAAAAAAAAAAGAAATTACATATTCTCCCAAACACACGCCATCTTGCATTCGTTCTCGCAAACACATGATCATTTTAGCCTTCGATGGACCGAGTTCCTTCTCTGTGGAATGTCAAAGTACATGAGGTCCGACTGGGAAAAACAAAAAACGTAAAAAATATCCTTCCACACCAGCAAAATGCCTAGAAATATTATGGTTTTTTTTTTTGTACATGAGCAGGTTTGAGACATGCAAACTTCAACTTTTAAGCAGGAATAAATACACGAGAAGCCGGAGAAAGGTCGATAGAGGATATACGGAAACATTCTACAGTGTGATGATCGGTCACCGGCGACGACGTTACAGACGTTATTGGCCAAGGTCACTTCTTTCTTTCGAGCGTTTGTTAAAAGAGATGCTACTGATTGACGGAAGTCCTCCCACCAGGGTGCATATGTGTTGAAGTTTGCTTGCCGTTAAACACTTCTACCAAAACGTCCAGCAGCTTCGATACAGCATAGTTCGCCAGAAAAACAACTAAGAAAAAAAAAAGGCATACAGAAGCTTTACAGTAAAAGAGGAAACCAACGGAGGCTGAAATCAAAACATGCAGGTACAAAAACAACAAAAAAAAGGAAATAAATCTACAATTGTGGCACCCTTTCACCGTTTTTTTTTTTTTGTTTTTGTGTGTCTAAATCGGCCTTAATCGATCTACTTTCTGCTAACACTGAACTCCACGCTGGCGGCTTCCTGAAAAGACCTGAAACGAATCCGCGAGGAAGCAGGAGAGACGTCTTCGAGCAGATCAACTGTCGAGGAATCGGGTTCTGAAAGACAGTCCAGCTGCTTTTTTTTTTTCCTTCTCCAGCTTGAGGAGTCGAACGGCAGCCACCTGGCGGAATAAACGCAGAAGCTCCTCTGCTCTTGATATGCAGGTTGAAAACGTGGCGTGTCGTGGTACCGTGGCAGGAGATCAGCCCGAACAAACAAACAAACAAACGAAAACAGCTTCCCGGTTGGGATCAGGAAGGTGTGCTTCAGGTCGGCTGGAGTGTGGAGGTGGAGGCAGCTCGGGTCCAGGTGGATCCTTCTGGAGCTCTGGCTGCAGGTCTGGTCCCACAGGTGAGATGCTACTGGACAGCTGACTGATCAGAAGTAAAGAGCCGGTTCGCTGCTGTAGTCGGACAGAGAGGAGCTGTCGGCCGGCGTGAGCTGAGGAGGAAACGCATGTATTAATAAATGTCATGTTCAGATAAATGGTCTGCACTTATATATAGCGCCTTTCTACCTTAGTGTTACCCTTTACAATATGTTTCGCATTCACCCATCACACACCAATGGCAACAGAGCTTCCACATAAGGTTCCTGCCTGCATTGGGAGCAACTTGGGGTTCAGTGTTTTGCCCAGGAGTCTCAAACTCCGGTCCTCGAGGGCCACTATCCTGCATGTTTTAGGTGTTTCCCTCTTTCGACACACCTGATTAAATGATCAGGATCATTATCAGGCTTCTGCAGAGCTTTATGATCATAGACATATATACTTAGACGCCGTGTTGACTGCCGCTGCCGATTGGAGCCGACGTGCCTATGCGGCGGCCATCTTGGTACAGTGCCACTCGCCCCTACAGTGCATTACGTCTATAGAGGAATGACATGTCTGCACTATAAAAGTGATCATAAATGGATCAGTTGTCAACATATGGAGGACGGACAGGCAGACATAAATGGAACAGAAGCATCCTGTGTCAAAGCTAAATGTGTGACGTTTTTAACAAACCAAACCGTTTGGAAATCGGATGAAAATTCAGTGAATAATTCTACTTTAAGATTGTGGAGTACCTCTTACCTCCATAGACTTACATTCACTCCCCCCTCTGCTAGCCCTGTTCCAAGATGGCGGAGCTTTAGGCACGTCCCTCCACAGTCAATGCGGCGTCTACGTATATATGTCTATGCTGATGATGAGCTGATGATTTGAATCAGGTGTGTTGGAAGAGGGAAACGCCTAAAAGATGCAGGATAGTGGCCCCGGAGTTTGACACCCCTGGTCTTGCCCAAGGACACTTCGGCATGTGGAGGTGCTGGGGATCGAACCGCCAACCTTGCGATCAGTGGACAACCCGCTCTACCACCTGAGCCACAGCCGCCCCGATACTCCAGAGTTATGCGTTTTCTTGGATTCTTCATTGACTTTTTGCAAACAGACGTCGATGCTACTCTGCAGCATCAACACTGTAAACTGTGGAAGATTTCTTTCTTGTTTTTGCGCCAGTTAAAGCAGGAAAAAAGACCACAAGCTGCAAAACATACATGCAATTACACGGTTCTCTATACTTTCCTGGGCTGCTCGGTTGGTTTTTCAACATTTAGGTACAGAAAAGCTGGATTTTATGCAAATAAATGGTTTTAAAATCCAACTTTTTAACATGTATTCTCTATTTTAACTGTGATTATCTTGCCCAAAGAGTGTCGCTCTCAAATTAATCTGAAAATTCAACACTAAACCAAGATAACTTCAGCATTTTATTGAAGCTCCACCATCTCTGCTCAAATATAAATACTACCGCTACACGTTATTTCCCCTTGATATACTAAATTAATATTTACTAGACCAGTGGTTCTCAACTGGTCCAGCCTCAGGACCCACTATGTCTCAATAACAGTCGCGACCCAAATTGTTGAAAATTGCTGTTCCTGTTAACAAATTAAAGTCTATTTGGGACATTTTTGCCAAGTTTTGGGCATATTTTGTGCCATTTTGACGGATTCTGAGCACATTTTGGTTCATTTTTGGGACGTTTTAGTGCAAATTTCTCCAATAAACTGGCAGAGACAAATCTAGAGGTTTATATTGGTCAACTACTGGTGTCACCACCACTAAATATCCTGCTGTTGAAAGCAAACTGTGTATTAGAGAAACACGTCCTTCAAAATAAAAGACTTTATACCACTACTTTTTTTGCTTCTGCGAAGATACATACAGCCTCTGATTCTTCTTAAGGTTATAGTTGACAGCTGATTTCTAATTTTAAGCCAGAACCAGTTGTCAAACATAATTCCTTGCGCGTATTGAATGATTATGACTTATTTTAATGTCTCTTAGAAGATGCTGTAATTATTTACCCACTCTGATAAAACTCAAACAAGAGTATGAGTGTTAACAGCAGGTGGTCTAATGTTTACTTTCCAATATGTATGTTAATCTTGCTCCCATATTTTGTAGACTCCTTTAGAAATCAGTTGAAAAACGGTAAAAAATTTAATTATCAAGGCGTCTGTGTAGCTTTCCTTCAGCAGAAAATAAAGCCAGCTTGCTTTTCTGATAAATACATCACTGTATAACGATAATATAAATGCTAAGACGTTTGTTGCAGAGCTGGTTTCGTATCTTTCCATACTATGTTGTCTTTCTTCTGTACCTTTTCAGAGCTTAAAAAATGACAAAAATCTACTTCCACAATGCGTAGCAACCCTGTATATAAAGCAGCATTTAAAATAATAAAAATAAAAGTCGTTGAGTGAAGTTAATCTTCAACAAAGTCCTTCTGTCTTAACGTGACCGAAGAGGAAATGAGAAATGTTCCTTCCATTTACAGTAACAGCTGAATCAGACACTTTATCACCTGTACGGCCAATAAAACCATAAATCCTACTTTTAGTTTCGCTGACATTGTCGGAAATGTGCAGTTCAGGCCTCGATTTCACAAAGCTCATAACCTTCCTCCCTGATTAGATCCTTACAGAATATTAGAAACAGCTCTGAATATATTATAATGAGGTCCAGGACAAGAAAATCCAAACAGTACAGATGCTTAGATGTACTTAATAAAGCGGCTGCTGAGTGTGTTTGTCTTGTAAAGATCTATTCTAGCAGTTAGGATGGAAAACTACCACTCAAAATTCAACAAAACAGCAGAAACCTACAACACAGCAACTAGTCTAGCTTAGATTTAAGGCTACAAAATCAAAAGGTACAATCTATAATCAACAATACGTCATTATTGTTGACGGATGTTAGTTTTGGGAGCTGAAAAACAGCCACATCTGCTGCCCGGCTTCTCAAACGTAAAAAAACCGAGCGCTCAGCTTCGACGAACCCACCATGACTTCCTCTGTCATCGCCGTCTGCTGGGAGCTGCTGGTGTCGTCCTGGTGAACGCCGTCGTCGTGTTTGTGCTCCTGCCAGGCGCTGAAGTCCACCGAGTGCTTGGGGACGTAGCTGGAAAGATCTGCCGAAAAAAGACGGACAGATTCAGTATGTCGACGACCTCCTCGTTCGCCAAAGCGTTGCCCGTGTTATTTTTTGTCTTTCAGATGAGTTCATAACCTTCTCTTGTTGCATAAATTAAAAAAAATACAATATCACACACATAAAAATGCTTTGTAAGATTTTTGAGAAGATAAATCACGAGTTGATGCAGTTCACAGTTTGTCCAGTAGGTGTCTCTGTCGTCAAACTTACACAAATGAAGGTGCTGATGCTGTTACAACGAAGACGCAACAACCTGATCGGAGCAGCTTTGCAGTTTTTAAAGCAAAAAAAGCTCATTTTCATTCTTTCAAATCGACCACGTCTCCGCTTTTATCGTGCACGACCTTCTCTTCTTCCTCTCCTCTAAGACGCCTCCTGTTCTTCTGGACGTTTTCGCAAATTCCCCTTATATTCAGTTTTCATTTGCCTCATTCTACTGACTTATTTCTGTATATTCTTTGAACGTCCAGCATTTCCTGTTACAAACACAGAAGGGGAAGCCACGGCACAAACTAGGACATCAACAATTAATCGAAATATTGGCAAAATTCAAATCACAGGAGCTGCAATTTCTTAATAAATGTAAAATGTGCCATTAAATACTATTATAAAGGAAGCATTGTGGCGCTACAGAGATTAACTGGTCTATAAATCATATTTTTCCAGACATAAGGGAAGCAAAAATGATCCTTCTCGCTGAAATCATTACTCATTTATTACTTTATATAATAAAAAAATATGTTGTTTGATTGAAAAATGTCCACGAAATCATCTCCCCACCTCTGCGACTCCACCTCAGCTTGAGCGATATGTTAAAAACTACAAAGCAGAACCTTCCAGCGTCAACAGATTGACAAATAGCACACAGTCAGATGATTATTCCTCCTTCTTCGACCTGATTCTCATCTTTCAAGTACACGTCGCTTCTTGAAAGATGGGATACAAGCATATATGCGCCATAAAACACTCGAGGAGTCGTCATTTACACCGAGTCCATTCAAAACTGCTGCCTCTGTCGTCTTCTTACCAAGTCATCAGTTGTCCGCGGTGGGAAAACGCTGACTGAAAGAAACTGGAGGAGTTCCCTTTTTAAAATATACATCTAAACACAACTGGCTCCAGTTCATTACTTAGAATTAAATTTAGTCTTTCCGGTCTCTGCCTAAAATGCACTTTATTAGGCGTGTTTTCGCTGTTGACCTACTTTTGTATTAACATTTGGGTTCTTTTTATCGAACTGCACCATCACACAAACACAGTACAACCTCCTTCTCTGTTACTAATGCCTTAAATTAACTTTATTATTAATATTAATATTATAATTATTATGTATTCTGGTGTATTTGTCTCCTGAAAAGCAACTTGCGAATACTGCTTTTCCACGAGTGACATAAATACACTTTATTACGTGATTTGGATTCATCTCCCACTAAGCATGAAAATGGTTCATCCTCTGAGGGGCAGGAATGTGTTTGGTAAATGCAACGACAATACTGCCAGAAGGAAAGGAAAGGCCTCATGGTTGCTGGTCACCATAATATCAGAAAAAATTAAAATGCAAACAAAACAAGATCCACTGAGTGACGAATGGATGTTAGGATTGTTAGGAATCATCCTCTGGGGATCATGAATATCTACAGTGAGGTGAAATTAAGCTGAGTCGTTGCATTTCAAGATTTCTTATTACTTCTTCTTAAGTAGAAGCTTTACTCTAATGGTTGATTCAACTGAAAAGTCTGGATTTTTTAGGATTCTTCCTCTGGGGACTATGAATATCATGAGGAAATTTCACAACCAGTGGGATCGACCATGGTTGAGATGCCAGAATGAAAATGTGGGACAAAAGACGGATAATTTCAGGCTGGTAGAATATTAATTTTGTGTTTTTTTCGTGCAACTTTTTTTTGAACAAAACAAGATCGACTGAGCGATGAATGGACGTTAGGATTGTTAGGAATCATCCTCTGGGGATCATGAATATCTACAGTGAGGTAAAATTAAGCTGAGCCGTTGGCTTTCAAGCTATCTTCTTATTACTTCTTTTTAAGTAGAAGTTCTACTCTAATGGTTGGTTCGGCTGAAAAGTCCGGATTTTCTAGGATTCTTCCTCTGGGGACTATGAATATCATGAGGAAATTCACAGCCACTGGGATCAACAGTGGTTGAAATGTCAGGACCAAAATGTTGGACAAGATGGAAAATTTCAGGCCAGTAGAATATTGATTTTGTGTTTTTTTTGGTGCAACTTTCTTTTGAACAAAGCAAGAACCACAGAGTGATGAATGGACGTTAGGATTGTTAGGAATCATCCTCTGGGGATCATGAATATCTACAGTGAGGCTAAATTAAGCTGAGCCGTTGCATTTCAACATATCTTCTTATTACTTCTTCTTAAGTAGAAGTTTTACTCTAATGATTGATTCAGCTGAAACGTCCAAATTTTTTAGGGTTCTTCCTCTGGGGACCATGAATATCATGAGGAAATATCACAGCTAATGTGTCCAAGTGTTGGACAAACAGATAATTCCAGGCTAGTGGTTTCGTGGCCTGGTTTCATTGTTGTGTTTATTCGTGGTCCTCACCGTTGCCGTTGTTGCTGTGGGTCGGTGATCCGGTGAAACTGGGTCTGGGGATGTGGATCCGCCCCACCATGCTCGGCTGTTCGTCCGCCGGCTTCCCGTCCCGCTTGTCGTCGTCGTCCTCGTCGCCGCTGTCCCAGACGCTGCTCTCCGACGGATACTCGTACGTACTCTGGAGGCTCGACTCGTTGAAGGAGATCTTGAGCTGAAAGAAAACACAGAACAGGTTTCGTCATCATCTTTGACGCGTCGCTGAACTCGAGTTTTTCCTAATTGATACAGAAAAATAACCCACAGAGACGACTGATACTACAGATACCACCGGGGGGTAAATGAAACAAATAATCCACTCGTGTTGTAAATAAACTGTTTCCCCTGCCGCCATATTTCATTTGCTCTTCACTGGCACTGTGATAAGGAGAATAACACCGAGCAGCAGCCAAATGCCAGCAAATGTTGGCCGTAGCTGGTAAACTTGGGCCGCTGCCTGTTGATGATTTGGACGGAATATTTAATTTCTAGAAATCAAGCTTGTTGGCAGAAAAGAAAAGGAGACGGACATATTTTTTCTCGGTCTGCAGCAATGTTTAGGCGGGTGACACAAGTCGAAGTAACATCCACATGAATGAATGCAGAATAAAGCGTCATAATATACAAGTTTTGACAATAGGTGATGTTTAAAAAGTGAAAATTGACATTATCTCTGGATGTGCAGGGACTGTCATGGCTGACACGTCTCTGTAACATCGCGTGGCGGTTGGGGACAGTGCCTCTGGACTGGCAGACCGGGGTAGTGGTCCCTCTTTTCAAGAAGGGGGACCGGAGGGTGTGCTCCAACTACAGGGGGATCACACTCCTCAGCCTCCCCGGGAAAGTCTATTCCAGGGTACTGGAGAGGAGGATCCGGCCGATAGTCGAACCTCGGATCCAGGAGGAACAATGCGGTTTTCGTCCCGGTCGTGGAACACTGGACCAGCTCTACACTCTCCATCGGGTGCTCGAGGGTTCATGGGAGTTTGCCCAACCAGTCCACATGTGCTTTGTGGATTTGGAGAAGGCATTCGACCGTGTCCCTCGTGGCATCCTGTGGGGGGTGCTCCCGGAGTATGGGGTCCGGGGCCCTTTGCTAAGGGCAGTCCGGCCCCTGTACGACCGGAGCAGGAGTTTGGTTCGCATTTCCAGCAGTAAGTCGGACCTGTTCCCGGTGCGCGTTGGACTCCGGCAGGGTTGCCCTTTGTCACCGGTTCTGTTCATAACTTTTATGGACAGAATTTCTAGGTGCAGCCAGGGGCCGGAGGGGGTCTGTTTTGGGGACCGCGGGATCTCGTCTCTGCTTTTTGCGGATGATGTGGTCCTGTTGGCTTCATCGAACCTGGACCTCCAGCGTGCACTGGGGCGGTTTGCAGCCGAGTGCGAAACGACTGGGATGAGGATTAGCACCTCCAAATCTGAGCGTGAGATTGACAGGAGGATCGGTGCAGCGTCTGCAGTCATGCGGTCGTTGTACCGGTCCGTCGTGGTGAAGAAGGAGCTAAGCCAAAAGGCGAGGCTCTGTATTTACCGGTCAATCTACGTTCCTACTCTCACCTATGGTCATGAGCTTTGGGTCAAGACCGAAAGAACAAGGTCCCGGATACAAACGGCTGAAATGAGTTTCCTCCGCAGGGTGGTTGGGCGCACCCTTCGAGATCGGGTAAGGAGCTCGGTCACCAGGGAGGAGCTCGGAGTAGAGCCGCTACTCCTCCACATCGAGAGGGGTCAGCTGAGGTGGCTTGGACATCTGTTCTGGATGCCTCCTGGACGCCTCCCTGGGGAGGTGTTCCAGGCATGTCCCACCAGGAGGAGGCCTCGGGGGAGACCTAGGACACGCTGGAGGGACTATGTCTCTCGGCTGGCCTGGGAACGCCTCGGGGTCCCACTGGAAGAACTGGAGGAGGTGTCTGGGGCGAGGGAAGTCTGGGCCTCTCTGCTTAGACTGCTGCCTCCACGACCCGGCCCCGGATAAGCAGAAGATAATGGATGGATGGATGGATGGAAATTGACACTATGTTAATAACATTTTCTAGTTGAGCCTCCGATGAAGGAGCAACACACAAAATACACAATAAACAAGGTTGCACACGAATGAGAAAAATATAAACAAAACTAAAAAACAGACAAAACAAAATAACCAAAGTTGCACGTTACGCTTTTGTTTACAAGAAAACCCAACAGAGGACCTTTAATTAAATCTGTGTGCACTTCTGTGACCAAGGAGGAAATGAGAAATGATCATAATGCCGTCGTTGTAAATTCTTTGGGCCATAAAAATCTTTGACAGCCCTGCTTCCTGCCCAAGTCATGTGACAACACCTGAGCTGTCTCCATGGCAACTGAGCAACCTCAACAAAGATCACGAAATATGTCAAGATTTCTGATCAAAAAACAAAACTAAAAAGGATCAGAAGCGACTTTTTCAGTCCGTTTGGGGGCTCGACTTTAAGATTTCTTCGTTTACAGCCCTGATTTATTTACCGAGACAACAACAACAACCCGCCCACTGTTTGTTAAAGAGGCCAAACTTTACAGCCACCAGCCAACCAAGACTTCAGAGCCTCAGATGTCCTCTCAGATACTCGCAGCTCGCCGCCTCGACGCTGCTGCTCTTTATGAGCACAGTTTACAGGTTATTACTTCCTTATTGCTGCACATTACCGTGTCTCGGCCTCGTGCTGACACCGCAGTAACGCCAGTTCAGAACCGACCACCTCATGACTTATTCAGCAGAGCTTTTAATTGGGGAATGCAGTTTGTCGATGCTGCTGCTGCTGCATGTACTGTAAGTGGGACAGGTGGCAGGAGCTGGGATTGATCCACTAAAGGTGTTTTTTTGCTACAGGGTGTGTCTGCTTGGCTTCAAACGTGGATCCGTCGGGTTGAGACGAGCCCCCTGCACTTTGCTGCACCGTTTAATCCGACATAAACCGTGCAGGAAGGTGGTTTTATTGTCGAAGATGCTCTGAGAAGTCACTGCTGCCATCATTTGTGTTGCACATAACATGCCAAAACCCAACAAGCTGCAACATGCGACTCCTTTTGGGTTACTTCCTGCACATTATGGGAATGTTTCTTTACCTCTTGCATCAACAAATGCAAAGATAAACACATTTTTCAATAGATTATAGACAAAACAAGATTCAGTTACTAAAGATGCTCTTAAGATTCTGGTTCAACGTCCAACCAGTAGTGATTAGAAAAAGGAAAAGACGTGTTGCACAAAATGTCAAACAACCTCTCAAAACTCAACAGCTGCAACATGCAACTCCATTTTGGTTACTTCCTGCACATTATAGGAATGTTTCTTTACGTCTTGCATCACTATAAGCAAAGAAAATTCACGTTTCAACAGATTATAGATAAAAGAAGGTCCATGCTACACATTTATAACAATAATACACAGATTTAAAAGGACAAAACTCTAAAAAATTTGGGTTCAGTGTCCGACAGTTTGCACAAAATGTCAAACAACCTGTAAGAAATCAACAGCTGCAACATGCGACTCCATTTTGGTTACTTTCTGCACATTATAGGAATGTTTCTTCACATCTTGCATCCAAACATGCAAAGTAAACCCCATTTTTCGATAGAATATAGATAAAAGAAGGTTCACGCTACATATTTAGGGCAACAATCCAAACAATAAAAGGGTTCAGCATCCAGCAGGGTCAAAAATGTTCAAACAATGGTCTTTAGATTCAGGACGAGGAGGACAAAAGTCCACAGATAAGTGCTGCACAGAATGTCAAACAACCTGTCAGAACTCAACAGCAGCAACATGCAACTCCTTCTTGGTTATTTTCTGCACATTACAGGAATGTTTCTTTACGTCTTGCACCACTATAAGCAAAGAAAATTCATGTTTCAACAGATTATAGATAAAAGAAAGTCCATGCTACACATTTAAGGCAATAATCCACTGATTTAAAAGGACAAAACTCTGAAGATTTGGGTTTAATGTTCGACTGATAGTGTTTAGAAAAATGAAGAGACGTGTCAGAACTCAACAGCTGCAGCACACAACTCCTTCTTGGTTATTTTCTGCACATTATAGTAATGTTTCTGTTATGTTTGGCAACAACAGGCAAAGAAAAAACCCATTTTGAATAGATTAGAGACTCAAGAAGTCAATAATCCACAGATTAAAAAAGACAAAACTAGAAAAATTCAGGTTCAGCATCCGATCGATGGTGTTCAGAAAAGGGTTTCCAGATTCGTGTCAGGCATCAGATGTTCCAACACGAGAGTTTGTAGGTTCTGGACAAAGATTCAGTTTGTAAATCGAGTCCAGTTTTCTCTAAATCAAAGACGAGTGACTGAAGATTCCAGACGAGGATCTACAGCGCAACAATGACGGTCTAGAAATCATGAAGAAGAGTCGGAAATATTCAAACGACGGTGTCTAGATTGAGCACAAAATGTCAAACAACCTGTCAAAACTCAACAAGCTGCAACATGTGACTCCTTTTTGGTTGTTTTCTGCACAATAGAGGAATGTTTCTTTAAGTCTTGCATCCAAATATGCTAAGTAAACCCCATTTTTCCACCTACTTCCTCCAGTTTCATGCTGCAGTTTCTCGTTCAGCGCTGACTTCTAGTTTAAACAAGACAGAAAGACCATAAACGCTCTATAATAAGTTACTATTTATGTGCTCTGGCCACATGTAGGCGTTGCGAAAAAGCTTTTATTTTCTCCTCCAGAGTTGCCATGGAGATCCCAGCCGAGACACATAAAACAGGAGGCTTGTCCATGTCTTCCCCCCCGAGGCGTCAGCTGACTGCTCTTAACGTACTGTACCTGGCTCCCTCCACTCTGATCCAAAGCCCAACTAATCTCCATCACAAGGCCACAAGCCAGCGGCCCCACGTCCGCCTTCGGGAAGACCGCTCAGAGTTTAACCTCCACCTCCGAATGTCACGCTGTTTCCCACGTCCTCAGTCATCCAGCTCTTTATGACGGTAAATACGTAATAAAAGATGGCAGCACGGAGCGCTACCGAAGTCCCTGAAGGTACAGGTCGATTTTAAATGATTATAGACATTTTAGAGGACAAAATCTCATGAATGAAGCATGATCCTTGTAGTGCACACTAAAAAATCATCTGCAACTTACTTCTGCTTGCTCAAAAATGGAAATCGGGATGAAATATCATTAGGAACATGTAGTATATTTATAAACCAGGCTCTGATATGATGACAAAAGGCCACAGATTCAGGTTTATAGACATAACAAGGTTCGTGCTACACATTTAGGACAATACTCCACAGATTAAGAAGGACAAAACTCTAAAGGTTCTGGTTCAGTATCCGATAAAAAGGTTTCTAGATTCATGAGTTGTTCTAAGATGAGGGTTTAAAGGTTCTGGACAAAGATTAAGTTGATAGACTGAGACCAAGATTCTCAAAATTAAAGACGGATAACTTCAGATTCCAGACGAATAACTTCAGACTCTTTACTCAGATTCCAGAGCAGCAGTGACGATGTAGAAATCCTGAAAGAGAGTCGAAAAACTGGTCGATAGGTCGAGGATGAGGAGGACAAAGATCAATACATCGCAAGTTTACAGACCCAAGATAAGAAATTAGGGATTAAAGCATCGGTCTGCTAACTTTTTTGCACCACATCGAGCTCGACAACCAGTCCGTAAAAAACTGTCTTGCTTGAAACCAGTAATGCAAAAAAGGCTGCAACCTTTTTTAAATTTAACAATGTTTTCTTAAAAATTAAAACTGTCCTAAATGAATAAAATTACTTTTTATCGCAAAATGAGTATTTAGTTTTTTAAGTCTCTCCCTCTTTTCAAAGAAGCTCTCCAGAGACGTTTGCTTTTTCCCGCCATTAATTTTGGCGGGAAAACGAGCACAGACGGAACTGGCGGGAAGGTGATCTACTCATTTTTCAAAATAAAACACCCTGCGAACTCCACCGGAAATAAAAATAAAACGTTTTTATTCTCTCTGTGTGACCCGGTGGTTGGGGACCGCTGGATTAAAGAATAAAACATGGGCATCACTTTTATTTTTCTACTCTCGTCTTATTTTACTGATCTTATTTCAGTCAATTATGCAGAATCTCCATCTCGGTTCATAAAGTTCCATCTCAACTCATCTTATCTTGAGCTTAATCTTTATTGTACCTCAATTTCTTCAGGTTTCACTGTAAAATATGAATAGAAATTTGCATATAAGGCTGTGTTCAGACTGCAGGGCTTAACGCTCAATTCGGATTATTTTGTGAAATCCCATGTTTTTGCGAGTTCGTTCACATTTTCCAATTAAATGCGACTTGTATGTGATCTCCTGTGTGAACTTCACGCGACCTAAAAGTGTCCAGAAGAGGACACGACGACGCTGGGCTCGTCTCCCAACATGCGGTCCAGATCTTCGTAAAGTGGACCGGCAACACGTCCACGGCCGCTTCGTTCGTTTGAGTCTTTAGCCTCCTTATATTCGGCTCGGAGGCTCTTTACTTTTCTTTGACATTGGATCCAGGACCGTTTATCCCCACGCTCGGCCATTTATTTGGAAATGTTTTCGAAAACCGCCGGTTCTGATAAGACCCCTCGAGTCTGTCCTGAGCTGTCCCCCCAAATATTAACTAACTCTGAAACCTCCACTGACTGGACTCAACATTATCGTCCACCATGGTTGTTGTTTTGTTCCTACTTGAACACAGAATAAAGACGTTTGTCGTGTATCAGTGACGTGTAGGTCGGATAAATGCGACCTGGACGTTCAGATAGAAGTCGCATGTCAAAAGATCAGATGCCTATCGGGTTTAGGACCACATATCCAAGAGGCCATTTGAAAAAATCAGATCTGTGTTGTTCAGACTGTCATGAAAAGATCAGATCCAGGTCGCATAGGGGGGCAACAAAATCAGATTTGAGTCACCTGAACGTAGCTTAACTGACAGCTGAAACATCAAGAAGGGCTGATGGCTTTTCTCCAGTGTACAAAGATGGTCTGGGATGAAGGGTAAAGTGTATAAAGAAGCGAAAAAGGTACAAATACTCAAAGAATAGGTCACATTCCAACTCTGATCAAACCACAAGTGACAAATCTGCTTAAACCCAGACAGTGTTGGTTTTCAGTCAAGCGTAGAAAACAGGAGAAAACATTATTATTCAGCAGCAGTGACAGAAAAATCCACTCCTGTACATGCATCCAGTCTTAACACAAAGTTACCACCTTAAAAAGGCCCACAGTCCCAGACGCCTCCTATTTTTAGCCTCAAAAACTCCTCTTCTTTTTTTTTTTTAGTTCCTGTGTTAAATCTGCTAAACTGGCATCCTGTCTTGGAGGAAGTCTCTGGATGCCAGAAGCGAGTCCCATCAATAAATCAGGCTCGCCGCTGGGCTCGCTTCCTCTTTCACTCTTACTCTTTTCTTTTCTGCTCACATGAGACTCCCCGTTAGACGAGACTCTGCTGCAGCGACTTTGCATTCCGGCTGCGGCGCCAAAAAACCAACTTAATAGAGATCTCAAAGCAACCGGGGGGGGTTTATTCGGGGAGTTGTTCCCGTCCTGCTGCAGAGAGTTTTGGGTCGGCGATAAAAGCCTGCATCACGGAGGCAGAAGTGATCCGTCTTCTGTCCTCGGGCTGTGGGTCGAGCCAACCGAGGCCCGGATCAGACCTCATTCATCTCATTCAGGACGCTGCAGCATCGACCGGACACGAATAACCGACTTATTATTCCTGCTTTCTTGTGGGTTTTATTCATGAGCGCATTTCTCTGCAACTTCGCCGGTTGTTTTTAGAACATCATTCCCAAAGAGGTATTTAATGTCCAGGTCTTTCAGGGTTTAGGCGCTAAAATGACCTTAAAATATAACGGATCTCCTTTTTATTTCAACATGCAATATTTAAATACTGCATGTCATCACTGAAGCAAAGAAATAAAGAGACTTTTGGAGCGAAATCTGGGAATCTGCGTTACTTTTACTTGTGCCAACTAGCAATAGAGCGATTATCAGCCTGGCCGATTATCGAGGCCGATATTTGGCATTTTTCCTGATTATCGGTATCTGTAGTTTTAAATGCTCTACTTCAGGTCTGATGCAGCCTCCTCTCTCTGTCTGCCGTCACTCTGTGGTCTCAGAAATGTCTCTCAAGCAGCAAAAACTGAAAACCAGGAAATTAGCTTCTCTCACGGTGGCTAATGCTATGCTAACGGCTAGCGGTTAAGTTAGAAGACAGCCACAGATTGAACCTGAAACAGAGTCTGGAAAACAAGGATTAATAATGCTAAAAGATGTGAACCTTAGTGACACAACAGAGAAAGAGACATAAAGAGAGGAGACAATTTAACCTCTCCTATTACTATTTTACATATTCAGTTATAGCCACCCTTATTAATGAAGACGTCTAGTTATTAAAGACAGGCTCTCTCTGTCACATGCTGTTAAAACATTACATTTAATGGATATTGGTTCCAAATAGCGGTTATTCTTGATTACCAATAATCGGCATCAGTATCCTCCCTAAAAAAAACACCCGGTATCAGTCGATCCCCACACTGACTGATTATTTTCCCACTGAAGGAACCTGCAAGCTTCTTTTAAGGCGACTTAAACCTTTGTGCATGTTCCAAGTGCAAGAACCTCTACGTACTACTGATACCCCTTTTCCACCAAGAAGAACCAGGTCCTAGTTCTGGTGCTTAGTTGGTTCTAATCTGGTTCCTCCTAAGAACCTGTTTGCTTTTCCATTGGAGCCCAGTTGGAGCCATTGGGTCACCGTAAAACCACTACGCTAGCATCCATTACATAGCAGTTAAACAAAAGCAGTAAGTTGATGATAATATCTATGTTTATCTCTATAGATGGTCTTAAGGCTGATTGTGAGGCGGAGGTCCTCCTGTTGCCTGGACACATCCGTGATCACGCTACTGGTGGGACACAACTGTAGCGGATTTCAGGTCAACAGTTTGTGGTAAACTTCCAGGAGTCATTCCAATACATGTGTGATGGGACCAGGGACGTCCTGGAGAACAAGGACACTAATTAGCGCTTGTGTGTCCCTTTCCACCGTTGATGGTTGGTCACCATAACCCCGCCCCCAGCCCCTGATGTACTCGGTGCTTAGCTCTGGACCAGCAAAGAGTTGGTGCTTGCTAAGAACCAGTTTCTAGAACCTGGAGTTGGTGCTTAGGAGGTGGAAACACAAAGAAGTGGTGCTTAGTCAGGATCTGGATCCGAACTAGACCTGGAACCAGCTCAGTGGAAAAGGGGCAACAGTGGCCTTAAAAACCTGCTATGTGGGTCTTAATGCTGATTGGTTGGTGATCTTGAGAGCAAAAGTGGGTATATTTAAGAAAAGCTAGTTATTGATCTGCACTTAAAAGGTTACAAATATGGGACAAAATGTTGGATTGGACGAAAAGACATAACCTAAAAGTCAAACTAAGTGTCTGTAAAGAAACCTAGAAAGCTTTTCTAAATAGTCTAAGACGGACAAGTGATGGAAACGTCTCATGCATGAAGAACTAGATTATGTAAATGTGGAATAAAAGGTAAAGTTAGAAGACAGAGTCACTGTGGAAACTGTTCTTTGCTTTTCTAATGTAATTTCTATATTTTATATGAAACTGGAGGTAAAAACAAGGAAGGAAAGAATAAGAAAAAAGTCCTTGCGACACAGTCAGCCTGTTCAGGAAGCAAATCGAATCAGTGTGGTGGATTGTTTTCTAGCTTGCTCTCAAAAAAAGACAATTTAGAAGCCGAATATGAAATAAAAACAACTTCAACACGACCAGACTGAGACTGAATAATATTCATCCACGACTTCCATCAGCGGTTGTATTATCTAGTCGTTTTCTTGTTGTTATGAGGCCCGAACGGACACACAAAAGAAGAAGTACAGGCGGTGAGGGCGAGGAGAGCCGGCAGATGAGATTATGTCTTGATGAATGTGCCAACAGGCGACATGGGAGCGGAGCCAGGATTCGGTTTCCAGGCCACCCAGCATGCCGTGTCCTCGTTTGGTGGAAAAGCGGTTCCTGCTGAATGAACAGCGCCGATCCGACTGAACTCTGAGGAACAACGGAGCAGCTCTGTCGGGGATGTGGCAGCGTGTTGGTGTTTACGTGACGTTACTGGGCGTGTCAGTCAACACGCACCTGCTCAGGTACAGTTTAGGTATGACAGAATTAAACTGAATGCAGCTACCGAGGAGCATTAAAGCGAACCACGCAGGCTGAAGCTGCTCAGAGCGACCAGGTGCCTGATTAGAGTTAATCTGCAGCAGGTAGATAATATTAGAACAGAAGCACAATGAACCCTGAGGAGTTCAGCTGCAGCTGCATTAACAGGATGACAAAGCCGACGAGCTCTTAGAGGAAGCGAGTTGAACCTCCTCACTGGGCTGTGGATTAAAATCCCTGGTGAGTTATCACACCTCAGATCTGCTGCTCGACCATCGCTGATATTTTATCATCAACTATAAAAATTTAAAATGATATCTGTGAAGCTGAAGTCTGAATATTTCACAGTTGTGGTTTGAGAACTGTTCTGAAACTCCAGAACTCTACTTGCATCAGACTGTCTAGGAATATTTTAGCTGTAAAAGTTCAACAAAAACAACTTTCTTCTCATTTTTGCGACCAAGTAAATCACATTTAAAGTATTCCACATGTTTAATTCTGTATTCTTGTGACATGCAGCTACATTTGGTTCAGAAAATATCACTTTTTCTGCCAACATGAGCTCAAAAATGGGACTTTTCGTGGCGATTTCAATTTAACTTTTTCAGATTTCAGCTCGAACATATCCAGAGATTGTTTAATCTACTTGTCCAGTCTTGCAGATTCTAAATCAACGACATGATGAGAAATAGCAGTGAAGATTTCGGGTTTTTATCTTTAACAGCTCCTGAGATGTCGTCGTTCAAACAGCCTCAAATTTCAACGCACGAAAAAATGTGCTAAAAGTTGGTTGACAGCAAATTTTTAATAAAATGCCATCTTGGTAAGTATTTAATATATCAAGCTAAAATCTTTTTATAAATACCCATAATTTCTGCTATTATTGCTTTGAGCAAATCATAGATGGTCGAGCAGAAATTGTTTGGGATGGATTTACCCTCATTTAATTCCACAAAGTGACGGGTGCTTTCTAAATCTTTCTTTTTCCTTGTCTTACTTGATTTTTACTGCATCCTACATTTAAGACATTCATAGAAACACGTCCCTCAACAGCCTTTAAGAGCTGCACCAATCATGCCCATGTTTAGCGGTGATTTTTTTCCTCTAAACTTCTCACATGGTTTAATTTCAGGAAATGTTCAAAAGAGCCAACATCTCACCAGGAACTGAAAACGGATTTGAGGGTCGTGACTTTGATCTATACACATGTAGCTCATAAAATGATCAGACCTAACACTATGACCACCTGTTGGTCCCCTTATGTGGTCCAAAATGCTCTGAACCATTGGGCATGGACAAGAGGACCTCTCAGGGTGTCCTATGGGGTCTGGAACCACTGGATCCTTTGGGTACTCTGGCTTGTGCAGTGGGGCCTCTGTCAATCAAACTGGTTCCACTGCATCCTGTTGATGCTTGATCACAATGTAGGAAGTCTGGAGGTCAAATCAACATGTTGGACCATTGTCATGTTCCTCAACATGTTCCTGATTGGTTGATGTTGTTTCCATGTGTTGGGGTGCATTTTCTTCCAGTGACATTTAGGATTTCCATTTGCATGATGGAGTGTGTTTGTTGTGGGACAATGTTTATTTGGGTGTCTAAGTCTGATCAAGGTTTTCCATCAGAACATCACATAGAACCAATATGATCAATGTTATTCACTTCACCTGTCAGTGGTCATGATGTTGTGGCTGATCGGTGTACATGAACAGTGTAAATAACCTTGTATTTATTCGTTCATCATCAGAATCTGCATAATTTGCACCAAACTTGGTTTAAAACATGCTCTCTTCCACACATCTATCTATCTGTAGCTGTACATAACAGTCTAGCATGTCCTCTGCTTTCTTTAACCTGCTGCACTTGTTCCAATACAAAGTCAAATTCCTCAAATGCTCACAAACACTGATAAAGCTGATTCTTGAGTAAATAAAGTAAATAAACCGGCTCCACCTGCAACACACTGATGCTTCACTATTAAGAATGTAATATAACATCAGTCAGAGGAACCAAACCAGGACTTTAATACTTTACATTTAGCTCCTTATGGACTTTCAAGCAGGACTTCTACTTGTAACAGAGTATTTCTACATTGATGTTATGGTAGTTTTACTTAGATAAGGGATCTGAATACCTCTGAACACTGTTGGGGTAAAAAAAACTGTCTTCATTTTGCAATGTGGGTGAACAGATCCTTCAAATACAGACCAGGAAGAGACAGTTATTCAGTCCTAAAACACAACACGGCATGCTTTTAGTTAAGTCTGTCGTTTTAAAATACATAGCACGCTCAATTTGTGGAATTTATGTAAAGTATTGGTGCAATACGACACCATGTATACGAACACATAGCACAATAACATGCTTTTTATTACTAGAATGTTATTTTCAGCAGCAGTTAGATCAGATTTGATGAAACAGTCCTCTTTGTGAGCAGTTTGTGTGTATCTGACATTAAAAAAATCATTAAATCATTAGCTTATGTTGCTATAATGCTATGATTGCACCTCTAATAAGCTGCTATGAGTAATTTACTGAATGACACACACCTCAGCAGCAAATTACCTCTAAATATCGTATTAAAAAAGGCGGCAAACAAACTTGTTAGATGCAGAGATTCAGCTCTGACCCAAATATGAGACCTTTATGCTGCTGGAATATTTCAGTGAAAGGTCAGAGCAGAACACACCTACTGGAAAACCAAACCCTGCAGCTGTAATCTGAAGTAGATCCAGGTCAGAGAACACACGCGTGACCGTGTGGGTGTCTGCAGATTCATCATCATCATCACATACGAGGTGTTCAGTTGGAGGCGATTAAATACGACAACACTGATACAACCCTGCGTGTGGGAGGCTGCAGATCGTTTATGCCAAATGTGAAAATGTGTGTTTACAGTGATACTAGTGTAATCGTCGCCCTTTACAGCCCGACTTTGTGCGTTCAAGTCTCCTTCTGCTATCAGCGTTGGATTCTCCGGCTGATAAGAAAAGGGATGGGACGCATTCACCAAACCTGTCCGCCGCAACAAGCCCCGTTTTAATCACTATCCATCCCATTTAGGAATGAATGACGCAGCGTATGATGAAAGAAATGCACCAACTGTATATGTAAGGCGACACCAGCAGGGTGGAGATCGAAACCTATCGGCAAATCTACACCTTGCACACACACACGCTGTCATTGTTGGAGCGTTTAATACATAAAAGTTCACTTTTAAAGGTCGGGCGTGTCTGAAAAACCACAATAAAGACAAAGAACAGGACAAAATCCCACAAACTAAAAGGGATTTAACCAGGGAACGTCTAAATAAACCCAAATGCAGTTGTTAATTTAACAAAATATAATAATACAGCATCTCAAAATATTAGAATACTGTGGAAAATATTCCTTTTTTGGAATTTAATCAAAAACTTTCAGATATTCTGTGTTACTTACATGTAAAGTGACATTTTTCAAGCCTTTTTTGACTTAAAGCTCATGAAAATCAGAAATCAAGCATCTCAGATTATCAGAATATTTCCTGAAATAAATCAAAAGAAGGATTTACTATGCAGAACTTCTGAAAAACACGTCTATTTATACACTCAATACTTGTTCGGGGCTCCTTTAACATGATAGTTATCAGAGTTAAAATAGAAAAATGCTTGAAATACATCACTTTACATGTGAATGGTTTAGAATATATAAAATTTCCACCTTTTAAAATGGAAAATATCAAACTTTTACCACAATATTCTATTTTTTTTACATGTGCTTGTATAAAATAACACAATAAGTGAATTACAGTTGAATTAAACACCAATATTTGTTTCGGTTGACCCTATGATTCCTTTAAATGGTCCCAGGGATAATATGTGCAGCGTTAAAAAGGCCACTGGGTGCGTCTCACATCAGTCTTTTGTTCGATCAGTGCTGAGTCGGCTTTTTTTCACGGTAAATCCATTGTTTCAGTGAACTTCGGGACAAAGATGAGTCACCGGTCGACTCAGTTTCGAGGCAGCACAGACAGAAGACGTCACACGGTGAAGAGAGAGGTGGATCATATCCGGGACAAAAGCAACGCAATGAAGACATCAACGGTCAAAGTGCTGCATCATTAAAACCGGCCTGTTGATCATATATAGACGTTACCGATGACCCAGTTCTACCTATAACCTCAAAAACGCTAATAAATGAAGGGAAATCTGTCCAATGGTGGTTTGCCAGAAGTACTAAACGTCAAGAGATGTTTGCCAAGTCACTGCATGTTTGCCTCAGGTAGTATTTTGGCAGTAATGGCTGCTACTAGTTGTAGTTAACCTTTGGCAACAGTTGTAAGGTTGCACATTTGCAGCAAGGTCAAACTTTCATGTGCAAATTAGATCTGTGGCCATCTTTCTGGCAGGTTTGCAGCAAATTCATATTTTATGCACTTTTAAAGCACCTCAAGAGCGATTTTATTGGTGCTTGAACATGGTGCAGTGGTTTGTTTGATTCTAAACTGACCATAGGTGCGAATGTGACTAGCCTTTCGATGGACTGGTTGGTAGTCAAATATTAGCGGGTATCGGCTCCATGCCCGACAAGTTTTCCAAAAAGTTAGCCACGTCATGTTTGCCACAAATCTAATGTGCAAAGATCAGACCTTGCTCCAAATTTGTGGCGACATTAGCAAACATTAACCACAACTCTTTGCCGGAAACCTAATTTTCTTTTGTAAAAAGTAGGGTAGGATTACGTAAAGCTAACAAACAAGCAATGACAGCTAACCGCCCAACTTAAATCAACCTTTTTAAAAAGAAATAAACAAAAGTATGCTAATCTTGCGCTCGCACAATGTTGTTGTCCTGTCAACTGAACTACATTGGGGTTTTACGATGTTCACAATTAGAGTCGTAAACATGGTACTCAGGGTTCCACTGGAAGAGCTGGAGGAGGTGTCTGGGCGAGGGAAGTCTGGGCCTTTCTGCCTAGACTGTTGCCTCCGAGACCTGGACTCGGATAAGTGGTAGAAGATGGATGGATGGATGGATGGATGGATGGATGGATGGATGGATGGACGATGAGAGTCCACATGAAATCCCATCTTTTGCGGTATTTACGAGCTTGGAAGCATTCGCGCTTAGAGATGCTTTCATCAGAAAAGCTAGGCTAAACACATCTGGCCGATCTTTCTACTGAATGCAAAACTAAAAATGTACATTTCCGATGTAATCTGGGAATCATTTATCACTTGCGTTCATAAACGACCACCGTAGAGGGGAGAGAAATGAAGGTTTTTACAAAATCTGCAATCCTATGAAAACCTTTCTGATCAACAAGTTGACCGGCACATATCATCTACTTAACCGTTACTGTATATCAGCATCAGTCACAGGGTTTCCACATGAAGCAACCAGTAACCAGTAATATAATAAAGTTTTTGAGCCAATAACATACATAATATTCTACATTTGTAAATGGCTGTTCTTGTTCTGTGTTGTATATTGGAGTCAAGAGCCATTATAGAGTCAGTCCAGTTCTTTAAATACAGTTTGAAGTGAGGACTGAATCATTTCTCCTGACACTGACATGAGATGATGAATTTACATATCTAACCGAATAAACAACATTCTAAATAAAGATTTTGTACAACAAATAATCGTCAAATTGGCTCTTACAGCCATAATTAAGAAGAGTTAGAGCTACATGTGACGTATCCTTGATGAATATGACCACTATACCTTACACTAGACCTATTTTTGATGAGCAAACTGCACAAAAACTCCAAGAAATGCAGTCCTACTTATGTATTATTACATTATTAGCTACACTTATTACATTTTCAAAGGATTTTTTTTAATGCTAGGCCATAAATGTAATAACTCAGGCTGGTCCGAATAGCAATATCTGTGCTTCGGACATTCGGATCCAATATTCGCCGAATATTCGAATATTCGGTTCGTGCCGCGGTGTCGGCTGGGGAGGTGGGGGGACGGTGCCGGAGCGTCACACCGGAGTTGGCAGGTCCGTGTACGAAAACCACTGCGGCGTTCGAGAGCCTCGGCATCATACTAGAGCCTCAGCAACGCTCAGCAGCGCTTGACCCCAGCCTCGGCCACGCTCGGCCACGCTCGGCAACGCTCGGCGGCAGCGCACACGAATATTTGAATATTGGGTTCGTGCCGTTGTGTTGGCCGGGGAGGTGGGGGGACGGTACCGGAGCGTCACACCGGAGTTGGCAGGTCCGCGTACTAGAACCACTGCGGCGTTCGAGAGCCTCGGCATCATACTAGAGCTTCAGCAACGCTTGGCAGCGCTTGACCCCAGCCTTGGCAGCGCTCGGCGACGCTCGGCGGCAGCGCACACGAATATTCAAATATCAAAATTAATATTGGAATACCGCAATATTCGGATATTCGGGACCAGCCCCAGTAATAACTTCTTACATTATTGGTTGTTACTACGTTTTTGGCTGCTTCAAGGACTTTTGTTCTTTACCTGCTTTGGAGCGAATAAACTCGACTAAACAGGGCAACTAGTTTGATAATTAGTTACTTTAAGGTATTATTTTAAGAAAAAAAGATGCCTAAATTCTCCGTCAGGACATTTGATCAAGACTCATCTACATTTTTCACCACAACAACTAATCAATTAATCAAGGAAACAACCCACAGATTATCTGACGGTGACAACAGCTATATAATAGTGAGTCCACCAAAAAGAACGTTATTTTTTAAATGTAAAATCCCCTGCTCAATAGGTGTTTAATTCACAATTCTGTAAACTACCATGTTCAAAAGGAAAACTAAAATGTTGGTTTTGTGGTGGTGGAATAAAATGTCATTCGATCTCATATTTAAATGCCGCTACAGGCCTCAAAAATACGCAAAAAGTGATCCATAGATGAGTAAAATGAAAACAGAAACATGTCTGTGGACCTGAACTGACCCCGGCTTCATGAAAACACACCGGTCGTCTCTTCAGCATCACAGCTGTTTGGATCTCCACCCACAAAAAACACTGATTCAGGTTTGCTGATTACAGAACCCGTCCGAACACCTCCATTAAACCGTGTTTCCACTCCAGTGGGCGGGTCTTCAGAGAGTCGTGACGGCGACTTGTCCGCCCATTACAGAACCTGCAGCATCAACACTGACGTCAGGATGTGTGTGTGTGAGTCGGAGAGAGAGAGTGTGTGTGTCCTTATCCTGAAATCCTAATGACAGGATAGAATGGCCGCGGCTCGTGTTGCCCTGGCGACCGGCGCCATGGATATGTGACAGTGGGGAAACGGGAGAGCGGAGGTGGAAGGCAGAGAGAACATGGCTGCGAGACGGACGGTCGTTCAGGTGGATCGCAAGCGGCCTCCACGTAACAGAGAGAGCATTTGAATAAAATTTACATGGGCAGCAAACGCAGACTCGCGCCGTGCATTTCGAGGGACGCGTTCACGACAGCCAGGTGGGCTTTAACGGACATCCCAGCTCAATTAATCCGGTTGTGACGCACGTTCAAAGCGAAACAGTGCGGATGAGAAACACAAACCGAGGCCTCCACCTTCTCGCCCACTCGGTTTCTTTTTATAACTTTCCGAAAAGCCCCGTCTGTTAGCGTCCTGCACTCCGAAAGACACACACGTAAACACACACTGAATTAAACATGACTATGATAGCGGGGCTTTTGCCGGCTGAATTCTAATTACACCGACTTTGCATGTGCGCCCGCGGTCTGTGTGCAGAAGCTGCCAGCAAAGGTGTCTATGCAGAAATTAGACGTGCATTTTAGAGAGGATACAAGCGCGCGTGTGTCCACATCCTGCAGCCAAAAAAGCCCTGAGAAGAAAAAAAAAAAAGCTTCTTAAGAGGAAACCGCATTGGCAGCGCTTGTGATATCACTATTAAAAACAGAAGTAGCACCTGCCTCATGAGACGAACCGCGGGAGGAAAAGAGTCGAAGCTTTTCAGAAACGGTGGGAATCGTCTGTACCGAACTCTGCAGAGGAGGAGTTCTGTCCTTCGCTGCAAAGTCCCCGTTTCCCAACTTGACGAGATAACAGCCCGACACCGGACTTGTGGTTGACAACAAAAAGCTTTTATGCAGTAATTAGATATTTGGGATGCAGGGAGAAAGCACTCAGTGATGCATCAGCAGCACAGGAAGTGGGGGAACAGACAGAGAAAGACGGATTCAGGCCTCGGATGCTCTCTGAATGTTCCTTTACAGGCAGAAACTCTTTGTTTTGTAAAATCTATACGCCTAAAAGATTCACCAGGACCAATGTCTTAGCTACAAAATGCTCAAAATAAAAGCTGCTGAAAATTTAAACAATCAGAAGCTCCACTGACTGCACAACTGGTTTATTGGAGACCCCCAAAAACTGATTTTAAAGCTGCACCAATTGTTAGCAGTTAGCAGCTAGCATTTAGCCTAGATATAGGTTTCCTCAGGAGATAGCTTAGCGCAAAACAAAGCTGACAGGAGAATAAATACTGCCATGAAATAACATTTATCAGTAATCCAAAAGGCCACCCAAACTTAAAGCTGCACCAGTTGAGCTTTATGCAGTGTTTTAGCCTCTTGTAGCCTAATGCTTTGTTTTTAACGTGCAGCTGTAATGTTAGCAGCTAGCATTAGCAGTTAGCTTAGAGCAAAACAAAGCAGAAAGGAGAACAAATACTGTCACAAACTACCATTTATCAGGAATCCAAAAGGCCACCAAACCTTAAAACTGCACCAGTTGTTATTTTTATATTGATAGATCGAATTACTAAGTAATGTAAAAAAAAAAAAAACACTTCAGTTTAGCTTTTTGCTGTTTTAGCCTCTTTTAGCCTAATGTTTTGGTTTAATACCTGCAGCCTTAATGTTAGCAGTTACCAGCTAGCATTTAGCACCTAAACAGCTAGATACAGGTTTCCTCAGGAGTTAGCTTGGAGCAAAACAAAGCTGAAAGGAGAACAAATACTGCCACGAACTAACATTTATCAAGAATTCAAAAGACCATCGAAACTTAAAGCTGCACCAATTATTATTCAGACAGATTAAATAACTTTGAGTAGCATGAAAGAGAAACCTGCTGAGAATCATCATCCAACACTGAAGTTAAGCCATTTGCAGCATTTTAGCCTCCTTTAGCTTACTGTTTTGTTTGTTTTTAAAGCCTGCAGCTTTAATGTTAGCAGTTAGCAACTAGCATTAGCAGCTAAACAGTCAGATATATTTCTTCCCAGATGTTAGCGTAGAGCAAAACAAAGCCAAAAGGTGATTAAATACTGTAGCAGACCAACATTTATCCACAAATCCAAACAGAAAATTCCACATTCTGTTGCTTCACAGCTTCTCGATGTGTAAATAAGTGACTTTATGCTACCACATCTGTCAAAACAGCTGTAAAACGCTATAATAGGTTGGTTTTGCAAGTTGCCAAAAACTCAACCAATGCAGCTTTAAAATGCAAAAACCATACAGTGAACTGTATCCAGAACCAACATCAGACATCATAAAACATGTTAAAGAACAACTTATTGCACTGAACACACCGTAGTTGCTACATGTCAAAGCTAAAGTCTTGAAACCTTCTGCAGACCTTGTGCACTGGTGTTTCTGCATCAGTCTGCGATCACACCACCAAAACTTAAAGCTGCACTAATTATTATTTTTATATATAAATAAATAAAATGAATTTGTGTAGCATCAAAGAGAAACCTGCAGAGAAACACTAACAGTCAGCTATTTGCAGCATTCTAGCCTTCTTTATCTTATTATTTTGTATTTAAAGCCTGCAGCTTTAACGCTAGCAGTTAGCAACTAGCATTTAGCATCTAAACAACCAGATTCCTCAGGAGTTCCTGCAGAGCAAAACTGAGCTGAAAGGAGAATAAATACTGCAAGCGAACATTTACCTACGAAAATAAAAAGAAAATTCCACATTATTGTTGCGCTTGATGTGTAAATGAGCAACTGTTTGCTCATAAGTTAGCCAAAACAGCTGTTAAAGCTATATTATGTTGTTTGCATGTTGCTAAAACTCAAATAATGCAGCTTTAAGATTTGAGATTATACACTAAACTGTACCCAAAACTAATTTCAGACACTATGCAACATGTTAAAGAGCAACTTATTGCACTGTCTCAGTCTAAACATACCCCCTTTACTTCATGTCAACACTAGAATTGCAGATTTCAACTCTAAACTTAACTTTGATTGATTCTCCTGTGTTGAAATCTGCACAGAACCTTCGCTGTAGTCGATGCTGTAATGAGCATTTATACTTGTGCGCTGCTGTTTCTGCATCACTGTGCAGTTAAACCACCAAAACCCTAGTTAGCAGTGAGGTTTCATTGTGCTGAGCGTCTTTGGAAACTTCCAACAATAGCAACTGAAACAGAGTTGAACAGCAGTTACCGCTACTGCAGAAAACCAGCAGGGTCTCCACACGCACTGGCAGAGCTGTAAAAATGATCAGATGACATACGGCTACATCGTCAGAATAAAGGCCTTTGTGTTGGCATTATGAGCGGCGCAGATACAATTACAATTAGGGGAAGTGAGCACTTATGTTTGCATGTTTGCACAAAGATAATAGGCGCTAGCTGCTGGCGAATATATTGATTTTGCCAAACGAACCAATCACAGTTGCTGCAGTCTGAGCTGTGGCGACGAGAGATTACATTTCTGGAAGGATGCTGGTGATGCTGCAGTGTCGGATATGCTGCCATGTGGATTTTATAAAGTAAAAATAAGGATTCACACTACATTTATGAGGTGTTTTGAGGTGAGTGCATGGGATTTCCTGCACAGAAAACCCCTCCAAAGTGATTTTCGCCAGTGGCAAAATGATAAAATATTAAGAATCTATGTTTTTTAACCAGTGTTTGTTATTGGGGTTCCATTTACTGAAGCAGAAAAGACCTTTTTTGCTTATTAAATGGTGAAAAATATCAGAAAAACACATATATCTTGATAGATGATCTCAAATTTAGCCACAAATGGAGCTCAAGGCTGCACAAAACCGGTACTTTCTGTAAGCAATGGGGCAGAATTACCCAATTACACTGCAATAAACTTAACATAATGGCAATCAGACTCAGTTACTGTCAATAAAAGTACAATAAGGCGACTGTATTTATGATTGATTGAGTTAATTATATGAGTTTCTCCCAATACGCCACCTCAGCCCCAATAAAAAGATAAAAATAACTCAGGATAGCGTGCTTTTATTTTGATAGGACACGTGTTTTAAAGAGCGAAGGGGGTGGGGTGGTAAGTTTTCAGGAAGTGTAAGGGAGGAGGAGAGATGGGGAATGTCTGCCGGCTGGTAAATAATTAAACACAATGGACTTTCACACCTGTAGTCCAGGCGCACAATGTAAATGTAGGAGTGTGCCCTTTCATTGGCCTTCCTGTGTTACACCGAGCCTTTAACCGTTTCAGCGTTTTTAACCTGCCGCATGCACGACATTCAACCACGAGGAAAAGAAACACTGTGGGTTCTCTGAAGCCAGATGAAGGAAGCATACTTTAAATTCATGCACAGGGGAGTGTTCTCAGTGCCGTGACTTTGCAAAGTGGTGAAACCGAGTCCGATTCATTCACTCACTTGTAAAACATGTCACTTTTAAAAACACCAGGCTGAGTACATTTCAGAATTCAGGTAGTCTGGTTTGTTTATCTGAAAAAAAAACCCAAATAAAAAAGCTAAACTGAGGTGCCTTTAAGTGACACTGAACTGTCATAAATAAACCAGGAAGTGTAAACATGAAGTCACGTATTGATGATGTCACACTGCATCATCGCAGCTACGTGGCCTCACAAGGGGGGAAACTCAAAGTGACTTCACTCGTCTTATTCTGGTTTATTTATCTCCTCTGGTGTCATAAAGTCTGAGCTATTAGTCGAGATTAAAACTGGGCTCACCTTCTGCTGCCGTGTGTCGACTGGAGCGTTTGTTATCACGTTTAATAAAATGATTTTGCATGATTATATATGGCGTTTATGCAGATTAGATGGGACAGAAGGTACTAAATGTTTAGGTCTGGCATGCCCCATTTATGCGCTTATTGCAAGCTTGCAACTTTAATGTTAGCAATTAGCAGTTAGCATTCAGCAGCTAAGCCTAGCCTTAGCCCAATGTTTTGATTTAATACCTGCAGCTTTGATGTTAGCAGTTAGCAGCTAGCATTTATCAGCTAAACAGCCAGATATAGGTTTCCTCAGGAGTTAGCTTAGAGCAAAACAAAGCTGAAAGGAGAACAAACACGGTAAGGAACTGACATTTAATCAGGAATCCAGAAAGCCACCAAAATTTAAAGCTGCACCAGTTATCATTTTTACATAAATAGATCGAGTGACTTTGGGTTTGGCTTTTTTGTTTTAGCCTCCTTTAGCTTAATGTTTTGTTTTTTTTAACGCGCAACTTTAATGTTAGCAGCTAGCATTTAGCAGCTAAACAGCCAGATATAGGTTTCTTAAGGAGCAAAACAAAACTGAAAGGAGAATAACGAACCATAAAGCCACCAAAGCTTAAAGCTGCACCAGTTAACATTTTTATATAAATAGATTAAATGATTTTGGGTAATGTAAAAGAGAAATCTGCAGAGAATCATCACCCAACACAAGCTCAGCATTTTTCTTTTAGCCTCCTTCAGCTTGATGTTTTGTTTTTTTTAATGTGCAACTTTAAAGCTAGCAGTTAGCAACTAGCATTTAGCAGCTAAACAGCCAGATATATTTCTTCCCAGATGTTAGCGTAGAGCAAAACAAAGCCGACAGGTGATTAAACCCTGCGACAGACCAACATTTATCCACCAATCCAACAGGAAAATTCCACATTCTGTAGTTTCACAGCTTCTGGATGTGTAAATAAGCGACTTTACGCTAACATATCTGCCAAAACTGCTGTAAAAAGCTATAATATGCTGGTTTTGGTGCTAATTTCTGATCTTGCCTGCCCCTACATATCTATAATCCCAAGTTTGTGGACAGAGGATCTAAATTTGTGGCTGAATGAAGAAACTTTGGATTAAATTCTGATCATTTCTCATCAATGCGTGCATGACAAGGAGTCTTAAGTTAGCCTAGACTGATCCTGAAGTGAACAACATGTGTCCTAGCTGCAAAAAACCAACAGACACACACTTTCTAAACTCGTAGCAGACCAACATTTTCCACGAATCCAAAGAAAAAATTCCACGTTAAGTTGCTTCACGGCTTCTGGATGTGTAAATAAGGGACTTTTTGCGATCACATCTGCCAAAATAGCTGTAAAAACATACAATAAGTTGATTTTATAGTCTGTTAAAATCAACTAATGCAGCTTTAAAATGTACAATCAGTGACCTGTATCCAAAACCAATATCAGACATCATAAAGAGCAACTCATTGCGCTGAAAACACCTTAGCTGCTTCACGTCAAAGCCAGAATTGCAGATTTCAGCTCTAGACTTAAGCTTGAACACTATTCCTGCAGAGACAGACTTTCTAAACTCGCTTAGTGCATTAAAAACTCTCTCGGAGGCTTTCCTCATTTGAAATGTGGTTGCCGAACAAGCTAACGCTAGCCGAACAAGCTAAAGTTAATGCTACTTCCTTTGCATCCCTGACTGCTAGGTGGCTAATTCTTCTTAAGTGGAAAGACGAACCCACACATCATCACTGGATTAGAGATGTGATGCAGTCTTCTTACAGCTTGACAAAGTTACATCCTGTCTGACTGGATCTACTGATAAATTCTCCATGTGAGGCCTGATAGGTTTATCTCACATGTGGAGAACTGCAAAGTGGACGTTATACTGTGCAGATGATTGCAAAAATGAAATGTAGCTGAACCCAAATGTGCACATCTGAGCGTCAAAGTGACATTTTTAAAGATAAAAACCTTCAAAAATAACATGTCCAGCCGTATTTGACTTTGAGAAAGCACAGATCTGAATCCACACAATCCAGAGTGATCCAGGTTTACAATCTCTCCATTACTTTTTGCGATACATTTACATTTTTCTGCTCGATTGCTGAGCGAAACCGCAGCACCTAAGCCACTGAAGTCGGCAGCACACACATTTTAATGTAAAACAAAGCTAGCCGAGCCATTTTAAAGAAACTCAGGGGAAAAAACTAAACCAGAATTCAAAAATACAGCCCTCCTCCTACATGCTCACAACGAAAAGGGCATATTTACACACTTCAAACGTATAGAAACTTAACTTTAAGCCCTCTCCTGAACGACAGTCATCCGCTCAGCCACCATATTCCACTGTCAGCCTGGACTTTGTTGCTCTTTATTATTATAAAAGACCTGAGATTGGCCAGAGTCTTCTGTTGCAGATTAGATTTTCTCTTACAGCCCTTCCAAGCACAGTAACACAATAAAACCTGGTCTTTTATTTGTAACTTTTCACACGCATTAACAGAAATGAAGCCCTGTTATTCTGTACGTAGCCTTATTATATCTTATTTCTTATCCTTATTGGACTTCTATCTGTGCTCAATTTGTACCGAGCTGCTGTGACATGTGAATTCCTGGTGAGGGATCAATAAAGTTTATCTTATCTTAATTTCTCAAGCCAGGAAACTGAGCCAAGAGGAAGTGCAGATGCCTAGTTTCCTCCCAGACCTCTTGAATTCAGAAAGTTTATAGCGGTGTTTTTGAACAATAATACCGAAAAAAAACTCTGCCTACCCGAGCTTTAACGGTGGAAGTGCCTCTTGGGTAAACCTGGTTGGGTTTTGGAAGCCAATTCGTAGTTGTTTTAAGTCCTCAGCTAATAAATTCAGTGGTAGTTTAGCCTGTTGCGTTAACGTTAAAATGTTTGCATTAGCAGTTAGCATTAGCATTTAGCAGCTAGCTAAAGGGTAGCATCGGCACTGGTCACTACCTGGAGCGTCTCCTAAACGGGCCTGGGTCAGTTGAACATGGCAGTGCTGTTTGAACTAGCAGTTAGCATTAGCAGTTAGCTAAATGGTAGCATCGGCACTGGTCACTACGTGGAGCATCTCCTAAACGGGCCTGGGTCAGTTGAACGTGGCAGTGCTGGTTGAATTAGCAGTTAGCATTAGCATTTAGCTAAATGGTAGCATCAGCACTGGTCACTACCTGGAGCATCTCCTAAACAGGCCTGGGTCAGCTGAACGTGGCAGTGCTGGTTGGATTGTGTAGGAGCAGTGTGAACTGGCACTAGGGGGGGTGACTCTGGGACCCCAGAGTTCACCTCCTGGCCTCCTGGAGGTGTCGTGGGACTAAGTAGGAGAAACAGCGTTGAAGGGAGGTTTCCACCTGATGACCCCCAGAGACGTTGTAAGGAATCACTGCTCACTGGTAGCTATAGAGACAGATTAGGGATCCTAGGACCTTCATGGAGGATGGATCCTTTCTTCTTCTCTAGTCTTCTATGAACCACTCCCAGTTGTTGCAGTCTGAGTTGTCGTGATCAGAGATGGAAGGATGCTGGTCATGCTACAGCGTCGGGTGTGCAGCTATGTGGATTTAAGACTCTAGATAAAAGGCATTTTGAGGTCAGTGATTGTTTTTTTTCCTGCACAGAATGACCCCCTAAATAGATTTTTGCCAGCGCCAAACTGATAAAAAAAAGTAAAAATCTCTGTTTTTAACCAGTGTTGGTTATTAGGGTTTCATTCAATCAAGTAAAATAGACATTTTTGTTTGACAAATGCTCAGAAATATCAGGAAAATGCTTTTATATCCGTCAAATAAAGTAACACAGTAGTGGACGGCTTCACATGGAGAACAAAGCTACACAAAACTGATATTTTCTGTAAGCTGTGAGGCAGAATTACGCCTTCTAGCTACTGTGAAAGTGCATTAGAACCCATTTGGAAGTGGTCTTAAACAACACACGGGAACAAACCAGGCTGAAGCAGCATCCATCCAATCGGGACTCATCCTGATCTAATAGAAAACAAACTACTTCAACTTCCACCACAACAAGTCGTTCATCTGCATAATTGTCCCTTTTCAGGAACAAACGCACACATGAGCCTCTTCACTAAACCGAACAACCACCAGCTTGACAGAACGGTCGTAATTGCAACTGAACGCGCAATTTAAATATCAGCAATCTCAGCGGAATAGAGAAACTCTGAGCGCTGGGAAAACAGGCGGAGTGAAGCCTCTCGCTCTGGATGCTGCGCCGACAAACACCCGGGTCCCTTTTCCCATAATAACCAGTCACTGGGAGCAGCAACAACAAACCACTCCGCCTCCCTCCCGCGCGTCTTGTTGCCATCTCTGCTTCGCAAAGCCGCAAGGAAAAGAAAGAAATCTGCCAATTTCTCCTTCACTCAAGTCAGGACAGACCAAACCAATCAAATCACACGTGGAAAGGAAGTCAATCCCGGCCTGTGTCTCGCTTAAAAAGTCGATTTTATGCAAATGGATGGGGGGGAAGTGATGTGGTACGAGAAGCTGCACTTGACCTACATAGCTCGTTTCCCCAATAGAGAGGAGATCACAGGAAGCTGGAAGCAAAGGGACGGGCCTCGTTAACCGGCAGGAACAGAGGGAGGGTGGAAGGGAACGAAACAAAGAGGAATCAGACCACGGGGGGCTCCGACGACACCGTGCTGGTCTGGAGAGTTCGGGACTCGGAACCTGCGAAAAACGCTTCTGGAAAATCTCGAGGAAGTTCTCAGCTCATGGAACATTCTTCCTCAGCCCATAAAAGAAAAAAAAAAACCCCGATCCCAAACCAGAACGCCGAGCCGAGGCTGTTCTCACACAGAAGCGGCACTGAACAGAAATTCCACACAAATTATACAGGCCGGGCCAAGCCTCGATGCTTTTGTAATTGCCTGAGCGGCCCTGCCCAGAAAGAGAAAAGAAAAAAATGTCTGGGGCCTTGATGATGGCCGAGAACAGAAAGTGTTCTGGTTTTGTTCGAGCGACAGCAACAAAAGGACAGGATGTGTTCGTGTGTCACGCTCGGCGGCGTAAAACACACGCACGGACGAACCACTGTGAAGCGAAAGCCACAGGAACTTTATTTTAAATTCTGGTCGGCGTCCCGGAGTTTCCAGTAACGCCAGAAGTACGAGGATGAAACTGCAGAGAGGATCCTGCAGAGGAGAAACGTACGAGTTCACGTTTAAAGTCTGGCATCGTGGGCGTTTCACTTTGACTCACTGGAGCTGGAAACAATACAGCTGCCAATGTATTTACAGAAATTTTAACTCGAAAAACACGAACATGTTTCTCTCCAGATGTTTTTCTTTTCTCTTAAAAACTAAAGCCAAAGTTCTAAATTCTTACCATGTGAGAAAAGCTCAGAAAAAATACAACAGGAACTGAAAAAGACAAAAATAATCCTGTCAACACTGGTGCAATATCAGGATTACTTTGCATATTTACCTCCACCAAGGAGGTCCTGCTTTTGCTGGTGTTTATCTGTTTTTCTGTCCGTTAGCTCTCTGCTGGCTTCAGGAGACAGAACAGGATTTTGGAGTCACTGTAGACATTTTAAAATCACTCTGGTCACATTTCAAGGAGACTTTTGAATCATTTTTGACAGGTTGGACAAATTTACAGACATTTTTGACAAATTTTGAGTCATTCTGGACAAACAGAGCATATTTTTGACAGGTTTCAAGTCACGTTGGACGTATTTTGAGTCCTTTTTGTCACGTTTTTAATTCTGGTGAAGTTTCTTGTCAATTTGGGGAAATTTCAGATCATGGTGGAAAGTTTTTTGTCACGTCAGACAGTTTCAAGTCATTGTGGGAAAGTCCTTCCAGATGAATTTTGAGTTAACACGACAACATTTTGTCATTTTAGACAAATTTCAAGTCACGTCGAACAGTTTTGGGTCATTTTCAACAGGTTACTGCCATGCTGGACAAAGTTACAGTCATTTTGGACAAACTGAGCACGTTGTGGACGCGTTCGTCATTTTGGACGAGTTTTAAATCTTATTGGACAAATTTTGAGTCATTGTGGAAAAATTTTGGGTTGGACCAGTTTCAAGTCTTTACCTCCACCAAGGAGGTTGGGTTTTTGCCTGAGTTTATCTTTGTTTGTGTGTCTGTTAGCAACTTTACATGAAAGGTTCTGAATGGATTTTGATGAAATGTTCAGGAAAGCTGGATAATGGGACAAGGAACAGATGATTAGATCCTGGTGATGATCTGGATCACCGTCTGGATCCAGGAATGTTCTGCAGGATTCTTTAGCATTGGGAGATAGGGCAATGTGCATGCAGGGTTTCCCCCAGTGCTTTATAAGCCTGGCGGGCCGCCAGGCTTTCCTTGCCCCCCCGCCAGGCTAAGCGTCACTTGTTTTTTTATTTTAAATAAGTATATTTATGCACCAAAACAGTGATAGCAAAGACGGTAAACAGAGCTTTTAACAGCATCTCGCGATACAGTGGAAACCGCAATGGCGACATTTTATAGTCGATACATGAACTTTTTCCGAAGTCGGAGGAGCACTGGAGGAGACGATGAGCCGCTCGTTCACCTCCAGGCCAAGGGGAGTTCATCCCCGGCGAGTCGACCGAGCCGCGGCTCCATGATGAGGCAGAGACAGTGGAGTTAGCACGGATGTTAGCACGTCGTCGGAGCAGCCTTCTGTTAGTCGCGATGGTAAACATCGAACTAGCAGATTTAATCCAAAATGGTTTGCTGACCCTAAATTTAGCGGATGGCTCTACCAGATCCAGTATGGTAAACCCAGACGGAATGATGCACTGATCCAACCTGAACCATGTGCAGCAATGAGTAGAACAGGTAGCACAGCACAGCAGACCTGTTCAGCCTCTGAGTTCCCTGGTTTTACCCCTTGGCCATGTTTACACTTTTTTATTTATGTTAATTTATTTTACTTTTAAATGTGACCAGCAACAGCTTGTTTTAAGATTGACTAGGATTTAACTTAGGTGAAAACAACTGATATTATTTATTTTAATTGTATTTTTTTGTGTTTGTTAAAACCATATTTCAAAATTGTGCCTTTTTTATAAGACTCTACGTTTAAGTATTGTTAATAAATGGCTTATAATAACATATAATAGTCATAATTTCAAAATTCCTGTCAACTTTGACCTTTTTTTTTTTTTTAAACAAAAACACGGTGGGCGGCCGGTGGGCTTCTCTACCACCGGGCTTAGCAAGTTTTCTGGGGGAAACCCTGTGCATGTATATGTGCATGTAACTCCACAACAAATGTCCAGACTGCTTGGTAAAAAACACAGAATTAAGTTCCCGCTAATTTCTACAACATGTCAAGATTTGATCCAGATCCGGGTAAAATTCCAGATACTAGGATCCAGAACAGGAAAACCTAGAGGGCCTGTGGAATGGTCATCACTGTAAGGTAACAGATGAAGATCCAGACATGCAGCCAACACCAACATGTAGCTGAGACTCTGCTGAATCAGGAGGATCCAACAGATCTGTTGTAGAATCAACAGCTATGGAGCTGGATCCAGAAGAAACCACCATTACCCAGAAAGAGATTCTGGTGAATAACTATTGAACTAATGATGATATCAATGTGAATTCAGATGCTAAGGGTTTGTTTTCTGGGTCAAGGAGTCTAATGATGTAGATAAAACAATCCTGGGATGATTATTTCTGGGTGTAAATCCAAACATGGGGTGAAATGAGCTGCTTGGAGGAGGTCTGTGCTCTTTTCTAGTTCTGGTTTCCGTTCACATGTAGAAAAACAGCTGGACAAAACTAACACAGATGTCTTTTTAAATGTCGTTTTCAACCGCTTGCATCTCCTTTTTCTGGTTTATTCGCACCAATTGTTTGTCTTGAGGTGCTTTTAATTTGAAAAACAGCTTGTTAATGAGCATCTATTGACACTGAAGTCTTGGATTTAGTTGCAAAGTCAAGACTTAACTCTGAATATGAGAAACGAGTTGCTTGAGGAAGGCGTTTTGTTGGATTTGCAGCAAAACGGTTAAGTTCAAAGGTGTCAAAACCACTAATTTGAACTAATAGAGGCATAAAATGATCAGAAAAAGACAGTTAAAACATCAGTTACAATTATTTGTATGCATATGATGCTTCAGTCTCTGGTCCTGCTCAATCCAAAGTTCTGCAAAGGAGAAATTTAATGACAATACTGCCTCTAACATTAGTGTTTTGTAGGGTTTTTGTAGGTTTAGAGTTTAGTATTTCCTCCCTTGTGCTGGAGAAACCAGACCGGCTTCAACCCTCGACAACATTGTGAGCTGAATGTTTCTTGACCTGCCTGTAAGAGGCGGCTGGATTTACCGGGAGAGCAGCGGATTACAGCGCCCCAGGTCAAGGAAACAGGAGCGCAGGCCAACATCTGAGTGGCCGTAACGCCGGCCCAGATTGAAGAGCTGCCAAACATCCAGAATTAGAGGCGATGTGGCGCTTAGTGGATCGGAAAAGTTAGGACTCTGATGTAACTCGACGGCTTCCTTGCACTGCATTTTGCTTTTTGTGCAGCTGGACGCCTTGAAAAGCCTGGGAACCCGAACCAAGACGTCAAGAAGAAGGCGCAAATTCAATCTACAGGCTGAAACTGCAGATGCCAGAGCAGCGCGAGCCGAAGGAAAATGATGCTTGGCACGCAGGCCGAGTCTGAAAGCAGCCCGCAGCACCTCGCGAAATTAATTAGAAACATTCTCTGATATTTAATTAATCCCTAATACACATGAAACAGGAGCAACATGCAGCAGGACCCTCAGCAGCAGGCGCCAGATATGCGGCTATGATTACAAAGCGCCCAAAACACGCTCCCTGCTATCATTTAATTACGATTCAGCGCCACGCCTGGGAATATCTCGCAAACTCAGATGAGCAAGAGGGACAGTGGATGCATCCCTGACAGACCGGGACGGGTCAGAGCAGAGCCAGATCCTCCAGAACCGAAGGCTTGGAGGGCCAGATAACCCAATAACGCTCCCTGCGACGAATAACGTGCTTTTGTGAGGACGGACGGCAAGCCACGGGGGGAAAAAAGCATAAAGTAAGTACGGAGCGGTGTTCCAAGTGGCTGTGCAAACACACGCTTCTAATCCACTTAGGCGTCGAGGCCTGCAGCAGGTCAAGTGATGGGACGTCGGGGGGGATTTAGAGCAGCAGACGCACTCGCTGACAGAAACACGGGAAAACAAGGATTAACAGGAAAAACCGGGCTGGAAAACCAGGTGACAGGAGAGCGCGTGCACGGATTTGGATGAGGAACGGTTAAAGCGACTCGGCGCACGGAGATGCAAAGAAAACACAAACAGAGCCGCTCCTGTGTGACGCTCGGCTGCTAAATTTAGATCAGAGGAAACTTGGATGATCAGCCTGGGGAGGGTTTTGCACATGTTATGCATTAAGGAAACAATAAAACGAGCACTCGAGGGCGATCTAGGAATCAGAGCTGCAAACAGGAGCAGCAAATCCCCCAGATATTTGACATTTTTGCAGGATAAGTGTGCTTTTCTCTGTGTGGCCCCCCTTTATGCAACATGGCCTGGTTGAGTGTTTGCTCACCTTCTTCCCCGTGGAGCCCGTCTTGGAGAGGCAGGACTTCTCCAGGGAGAGGTACCCGCCGATCACCTCGATCTCCTCCACAGCAGGGTAGCGCTTCTTCAGCAGGGTGCCCAGCTGGGCGTAGGGGGCCTGGGGGGGCGTGGAGCCCGGCGTGGCCTCGCTCGGAGCTTCCTGCTGGGGTTCCGGAGAGCTCGGCTGGGCGTCGGGCTCCACCTTCCGCTTAGGCACCACAGTGAAGGTGTTCCCCTTCCTCCGCTGCACCATGGGGCTGGGGACGGGGACTCGCTGAGGGGGCTCCACCTCGATGTCGTCTATGTTGGTCACCGGGAGCTGATCGGCGGGAGGTTGCTCTGGAGCTGGGGAAGGGGTCGAAGGGATAGAAGATGGGGCAGGAGAGCGTGATGACAGAGGGGAGGTAGGGGGTGAGGATGGGAGAGCTGGAGAAGACGGAGGTGAGGTCAGGGCAGGTGGAGAGATGGGAGCTCTGGATGGAGACAAAGGTTCAGGGGTCAGAGTTGGACTTGTGGCAACAGTAGGTTCAGGCTTGGATGGCCTCGCTACCCTCTCCACCTCCTGCTTCTCCTCTTTCCTCTTCAAAGAGGTGAGGATGGGGGTTTGGGAGGTTGGCACTCCTGGCGTGGACACCTCCACCGCCCTGTGGGAGGGGGAAGACTTGATGGGACTGGATGGTACTGGGCTGCTGGTTGCAGAAGAGGCAGTGGCGAGGCGACGCTTGGGGATCACCGTGAAGGAGTTCTTGGACTGCAGGCGCAGGTTTGCCAGGGCCCGAGCCTGGGCATCCCCGTCTGGGATCCGGTCCAGGTCCGGCTTCGGGGAGGGACGGATCTCAAACTCGGGTGAGGAACGGGCCATCTTGGACGAGATGGGACTCGAGGGGGACTCGGCACGGGCACGACGGGTCTCTGGAGAGCATGGCACCTTAGGTTTTGGGGGCACCTCGGTGGCCTCCCAGTCTCTCTCCCTGGTGGGTTTGCTTGGACCCCGGTCCGGTTCATCTCTGGGCGTGGCACCATGGTGGACCCCGCTTTCCTGGAACCGCTGGCGGAAGGAAGACACAGACTGTGGAGGCCCGGCGAGGCGCTGGGGGCTGCCCGGCTCGGATGTAGCAGGCTGTGGCTTTGGTTTGGAAGACCAGGGGCTCTGGAAGACCGGTGAGGACGGCTGGCTGCTGCCCGGGCTGCTCACCGACGGGCCCGGCCTGGGCTTTGGCACCAGTTCTGGCTGTGGCTTGGGCCAGAGCCTTGGCCTGCTGCTGGCACTGCAGTCCAGCTCCAGCAGGTTCTCTGTGCTGTGGGACTTCTTCTGCAGCTTCCCGTAGTTGCTGTCAAACTTCTGCAGGATGCGGCTGACCCTGCCCTGACCCTCACCGCTGTCATATGGGGCCTCATGGTCCGGGCGGCCCAGGGTGCTCAGGTTCTCCTCACTCTTGCTTAACGTGGTGTCATAAATGACCACCTCCTTGGCTCTTATCTCGGTAACAGCACTCCCTCTGCGGTCCAGAAGGTCGTTCAAAGAGCTGTAACTGCTCACACCGTTCTGCTGCCACTTGGAGCTGCTTTTACTACCTCCTGCCTCGGTGAAGTAATCCGGATCCGACTCTATGATGATGATGTTGTCGGCTCGGATAGTCCGTATGCCGGGGACGCTGCCGTACAGCTCCAGGATGTGCTGCACCGGCCGGGCTGCGTTCTCTCGGTCCTGCTGCCTCCTCCGCTCCTTCTCCAGCTTGATGAACGGGTTCTCCTCCAGCGGCCCCAGGCTCTCCTGCAGCACCAGGCTCTCGTGTCGGTCCTCCTCCCTCGGCGTCGTCCTCTCCGCTCTCGGCTCTTTGTTGTTGGCGAAGTGTTGGCTGGCCGGGGTGATGGTGTAGTTCCGCCCAGACCCACCACCGGCCGCCCCGTTGTCTCTTTTGGGTCCACCAGCACCTCCACCTCCACCTCCACTACCGTTGCTGCCGTTTACATTCCCCGCTGCCTCGCCGTTTACCCGCTGCGGGCCGCCGGGGCTCGTCTCCGCGGCACCGGCTCCCCCAGACCCGCCGCCCTTCGCCTTCCTCCTCTCCAGGATTTCTCGCTTCCAGGCCGGCATCCTCGGACTCTCTTGCCCGGCCTCTTGGCGGAGGACGCGCACCTCTCCCCCGCCGGACATCGCGGAGGGTCGCTCGGAAGGAGGGGAGGAGAGGAGAGAGGCAGGCTCCGAGGCGGTCCGGGGCGGCTGTAAAAGCAGTATCCGGCTCTGACTGCACCGATCACCGCACACACATCCTCCCGACCGACCGTCTCTTTTTTCTCTCCTCTGCCGCTGCTTCTCTCCGTCTGGCTGCCTTTTCTCCCCGCAGACCATGAACGCGGCCCCGCCCCTCCGCAGCGGCTCCGGCAGTCCCACCTGCTCTCTGATTGGTCAGTGGCGTTTGCGGACACGCCCACCCCACTCCCATTTCTATTGTTGACTGGGCAGGGGAGGCCTGTCAATCAAAAGTGTTGCGTTCAGGCTCAACCTCCTTTCTTTGACAACGTTTAATCAGCGGATCAATCTTAGATTCGGTGATTAAACATAGATTTGCAGTCAAATTTATTTGTTTTTATGCTGCTATCTTTAGTAGTAAGTTATAATAAGCTCAGATAAATAAATTTCTATAATAAAGTTGTGAAACTTGCAAATCTATGTTTATCTACCACATCAAAAACGTCCAAAACATTATTATTCTTGCTAAAAAATCCCATAAAACCCACATTTATCTTTGTTGTATCTATATAATCTGCTGAATTGTGACTTTATTGTGCTTTATAAAAATTTTAACTCCCCACAGTCTCCCAGTAGTGCCCTAAATTCACATTTTTTTTGTTGTATTTGCACTATTTTCCCCTTTAAACCCACCTCCAGTGCCACTAAAACCAATATTACAGTGCAGCGATGCATGTTGGTCTGATTAAAGTGGGATACATGTATCTGGTGGAGGGTGACAACAGTTCATTCAGCATTTGCCGGTGATGCCACCTGTCGATAATCCCGGTGCAGTGAACACAGGAGCTGAGGAGCAGCCTGCTGCACATGAATCAGCACTTAGGAGGCTATTCTTGGGTACTACAAGAGATTACTGTAGCTCATGCAATATTGATCAGCAGCCTATAATTAAGAACAGCAAGGCTGAAGAGTGCAGGGGAAGAAACTGATGATCAAACGCTTGAGTAAACAGGTTAAATGTGCCCTATAAACAATATACATATTATCTCTGGTGGTTTGGTTGGTGATAAAGATTATAAGTGTTTTTCATTCTGTTGCTTACATAATAGAAAATGTTGTTTTGCTTTCAGGATTGATATTTTTGAGCCTAAATTATATAAAATTTTACTGTTTGTACTCACTATGAACAAAACACAGCACCTAAATCTTAATCAAACCAATCAAATGAACAGAACTTGACAGAAACCCACACTTTAAAGAGTAAATTTTCAGCTCAGCAGTAAAAAAAAGACAACAGTTTGCATCGGTCTTTCAGAGATATGACAACTTCTAATGAAATTATGTTCAAGCAACAAACTACACTGTATCAGGGGAAGTAGATTTCCCTCTACAATCAAAGGTATTTTGAATTACTAGTCTGAACTGTCTGTATTTGTCCGGGCGTGTTTAGCAGAAGGGAAAAACCTAAATGAAAGCGTGAACTAAAGCAAATAATTGAGTTTAAATCACACAAAATATTAAGTTGATGCAACATTATGTAAACCCACCTCATCAAAAATACTGTTTGCAACTTAAAATGCTTTTTAAAATCAGCATATGACATATTTTTTTAATTAAGTGGTGGGAATCAGTCCCCTGAATCACTAATAAGAGTATAGGATGTGCAAGTCTGCAAACTGATTTCTGAATTTAATGTAAAATACAATCAGAAAAATTAACACATTTTTCAGGAAAGGAACAAAATGTGCTTTAGAAACGGGCAAGTGATTTGTATATTTTGGCTATAAAGTGCAGTAAAAACAACAAAAAAAACACTGGTATGGTCCTTTAAGTTGATGCACGCCACGCCTATTTACAAGGCCAGTGTCGCCCCCTTGTGGCCAGGGGAGAACCCACACCCACATTTAAATATTCACCAAACATCGGTTAAATGTTGATGTTTTATTTACATGTATATACACATGACAGTAAAGGTGCCATAGCAAAAACTTAAGAACATAAATAAGGATTTGGTGAATTTCTTTCCAAAAAAAATCAACATATACATATTCCACAGAATTTCACATCAGGAATTACCTTAAAATGAGGCCTTAAATACATGCGGTACATACACAAGGTATGATCAGAAACAAGATCAAGTACATTACATGTTGTGGAAAATAAACAGCGATTCTCGGGGAGGATGTGTGCACACGATCCACCGCTTGTGGAAAAATCACATTCAGTTCTTCTACATTGAGGTGAGCCGACGGGTTTCAGAGCCGAGCGTCTCCCAGTCCACACCTTCTCACCGACGGAGTTCAGGGAGTTTCGGGGGGGACGACGTACGAGCAACACTCTCAGCAACAGGCAACAAAGTGAGACACGAGAGAATAAACCGAACCGGATTTTCATGGGCAAGCAGTGTCTTCCTTTGGGGAATAAAAGCAACAAAGCTCTAACAACTCTTTGGAATCTCAGACCCACGAGAGTTGCCTTAAGATCTCCCCTGTTTGTTAAATTTACACGTGTACTGTGCACAAACGCATTAAACCATAACTCTGGAGTAGATTTTCCTCATGGCTCATTGTCTACCATTGATTGCACAATGTAGAGGCACTCCTGTGGTCCAAATACACATCTGACTCTTTGTAATCATAACGTTATCACAACCACTCAGAGTCTTTATCCATCCTAATTAAAAAAAGAGCTCAGAATACATCGAGTCGATTAATTCAGTGTTTTTTTTTCTTCTTTTTTCGAAATACTGCATTATAGCTCAAGCAGGCAATGAAGTGTTCCGCTGATTTTGAAGCTTTTAAGAACACAAATTCTAGAAAACTAGATTCTGCTGTGACCTGGAACATGAAAGACTCGTGTACTTTTTTTGTGTAAAAAGTTGGAAATGAGCCAAAAGAAAAATCATGCCAACGTTATGCTTTAAATCTCTATCGGCAGATGAACACTGCGCTCTCTCCGGTGTCGTCAGTGATGTGAAAGCACTTCCACTAATTGACCCGGCACGCTCGGATCATCAGCAGCTGCAGCAGGATGAACAGTGGCGAGACGATGAGGCCAAACCACAGGTCTCTGGCTTGTTCTTGTTCGGCGAGCTTCTGGCACAGCAGGACCTCACAGACCAGCTTCAGGCTGAGCACCGTCAGCACCCAGAGGAGCCTCAGCACCGCCAGCCGCTTCTCGTTCTCCTGGTACAGCCGGATGGACACGATGGCCGTGAAGTAGGTGCTGAGGCCGTCAGCGGCGAACAGCGGGACGAACACCAGCCACCAGCTCAACGTGGGGGTAAACATGTCAGCTCGCAGAGCCACCAGCATGCTGAAGACCAGCAGAGCCAGCAGGTGGAGGAAGAGTTCGAAGGTAGCGAAGCCCAGCCACTGGACCAGTTCCCTCAGGGAGAACAGCATGGTTGAGGACAGTGAGGTCTTCAACCAGGGACGGACTGACTGAGGACGGCTGAGTCAAGCACTGGGCAGCCCTGGTTAGGAGTCGAGGTGCTCCAGGGTTAGTGTGGCCGAGGTGGAGGGCAGGGGTCGCTGTTTGTCCCGGTGCAGGAGTGGTCAGGTGCTGCAGAGATCACCCACTGTTGGCTACATCTTCAAATCCACCTACAGAAGAGAATGGAAGGAGTGAATGCAGAAACTGCTTCCTGGAAACCCTGCACTGTGTCTGAAAAAGTAACCCATAGATTAGAGACCAAAATAGAGCATTGTGTTTTGTTTACCACAGCTGATGACTAACAGACATCCCACACACAATCAACAGTACACAATAGAAGTGAGTAACCTGCTGTGCAACGTCTCTTGAATGTCAAATGACTCTAGATTGTATCACCTCACAGTAATTACATTACTTCTAAGTTAAACAGTAAAGTATTTGCTCATATGTAAAATTGAAAAGTGTTTTTAAAATACAAGCCCCACAGTAGGAACTCAGCACAACACAAGTCAGTTCACCTTCCTAATCTTTACGTTTTTCATACTTCATGTGTTCACCTTCATTTTTAACGTCAGATTTAGTCCACCTCAGCACCGAGGATACCAAATTTCTGATGTTCAGACATTCTTTAGAAACTACATTTTAAGCTGCTCTTTGCTGGTAGGTTTGTTGGTCTACCTTTGTATTCAAAATACCCCATTGGTGTTCTGTTGAATTCTAGTTGGTAACACACTTGGTCAGATCATAGCTGTCACTTTTTCTTCTCTAGAAACTCTTGTGTGATTTTGTGCTTGGGCTCGTTCTCATGCTGGAACATTTCTCTTCTTCAAGGTTCTGCAGAATGGAGGTCATCTTCTCAGCCAGTATTATGGTACATCCACAGGAATTCATGCTGTCATCTATACATGCCATCTCTCCAACACCTTCTAAAGTCATGCAGCCCAATATCATAACACTGTCACCTCCATGCTTCACCGTCAGGATTAGATAGATAAGTAGATAGATAGATAGATAGATAGATAGATAGATAGATAGATAGATAGATAGATAGATAGATAGATACTTTATTTGTGATCGTGGGCAAACATACTGGCCCCATCTGATCCCAACAAATCTTAGTGTCATCTGACCCACGACTGTGCTCCAAATATTCATCAGGCTTCTATAAAATTTCTTCAGCAAAGTTACATCTTGTAGTGTTTTTGCAGGACAACAAGCAAGGGTTTATTAATTCCCTGGAACATCGTCTATAGAGGCTGACATTGTGCATTGTTCTTCACACTGTCTGAGCCGTCACAAAAACTCAGATTTCACCTGATAACACCTATACTAAGTCTGTTTTTCAGGGGTAGGCTGTACAAGAAACACACTGTCCATAATGTCATTTTAAGAGGACGACCACGCCGATCAGTGGAACTATGGCTCCTTTTATACCTCCTGATTACTGCTGCGACTGATTTTAAGTAGGTAACCAATCGCCCTGCGTCATTTTCCATCATTGTGAAGTCTTACAATCAGATTTCTCTTCCCCCCCCAGCACATTGGCCCAAAAGTGAGAAGGTTCTGCTAATTTATAACATTGTCAATGCAGTTAGGCTGACTGGAATTCACAAGTTTACTCAGTTTTGTTTCAGCAATCACAACTTTTCTAATTTGTGTGTCAGTGATCATAGGTGTATTCACTTCTATTGTATTTAGTTTATACTTTGGGGCCTGTCGTTTCAGTATAGACTTTCATAGAAGGAAATACTCTACTTGTCAGCTTATAAATAATGTAAACACAAAGAAGTGATAGAATGACGAATCATTTGACATTTAAGTGATGTCACAAAGGGGTGTAGTCACTTCTATTTTGTATATTTTAAACTGGACAGGGCCCCAATCCCATCTAACCCAGGAAACATCCACTAAGGCTAGCCGGTGATTTCAGCTATCCCTGTCACTTCATGGCGTTGTCAGTTCATTATTCACCCTGACTAACCTGAATTCTATATAAGATGATACTGATAAATTCAGTTTGCTTTGACACACACTGTAAAAACAACGTTTCATATCAAAGCCGAGCTGCAATCACGTCAGTATTCATAATATAGTCGATCCTTGTACTACAACGTAAGCTAACCACAGAGCTAATGCCGAGCCTCGTAATGCGAACACAACGCTTGTATACACATAAACAAAACATATTCTACTGCGGCATCACTTTCACTCACCTTATAAACAGTCGGGCGTTGTTTTTTCCATCTAGCTACATGCGAAATCGCCAGTACACCACAACGCTAAGGAGCTGTTAGCATCGTAGCTTCTGCTTGGTTCTAGCCGCTTGGAAATATCGCGAGAAGACAGGGTTCTACGGTGGCCGGGAAGACTGAAACGAGAGCTACTCGTTATTCAAAATTATTGCTAGTTTTGACGAATGTTTGTGTTTTAACTGCTAAAACAGCAAGACATTTTGATGGCGGTGTGTTTTATGTCACATTTAGATTTAAAAGACGTTTATTAACTTTAACAGAAGGAACAATCCGAGTCAGTAGGTGGCGTCGTTGAACTCGAACTAAAAAAACCAACGAAGAAGAAGAAGAAACGCTCAGTAAGTGTGGAGAAGTCGGTAACTCTCGTCCTCACAGGTAAGCACGCTGACTTAATTTAATATTTATGCACCCTTTTATCAGATATTTAAATCATATTCTGACAAATGTATGCCGTTCATTGCCGCTAATTGTGGTTAAAACACTCTGCTGTCAGTAGATTGTCAGTACGAAGCTATTTTCTCAGCCAAGGTGACAAAATGTCCTGCTGCATTAGTAATGTTGACTTATCTGCTCTGTTGTGGAATTAAAGTTCACTGCTCCATGTCGTAGAAGTGATTTGTCATCTTAAAGTGGCAGATTTGATTTTGCTGATTCATGTCTGAGGTCATGAATCTCTCAAAAGATCACGCAATGCAGATCTTACTATAACACGGTGTAATCTGTATTTTCTGGAGTTAATTTAGTTTAAGTGTATTACATGTTATTACTGTGAGTGTGCTTCAGCTGTGTCCTGCTAAGTGACTGCTGATGGAAAACTAAACCAACTTTAGTGCATTTTCATGCAAAAATGATCAAACTAATGTGTTAAAAAGCTGATTATGCTCCACTGTTATGCATTACAGTGCATGGTGCAAATTAAAAAAATGCAAACATGGCCTCACAATCTGAGTCTTCTGAGTTAGTAGAATCACTTAAAGATGTCATTGAATTATCTCCCAGCTCTATGCATGAGCCATTCTGAATGAAATAGTCAAAAATAGCACATGGAGGTAAAAATGAAGCAACCTGCCGTCTGTTGCTTCATAGCCGAGCTGCTGTTTGGAGAAGCAGCACCACGCATGCTTGCTCAGTTTGAACGGTGGCTGAGCAGAAGCAAAAGACTCTGACTGCAGGGGTTTTATATCTGCCTGGGGAGCGAAGAAGCGACAGGACCGTGGGTGATTTTGTGTCTGGTTTCAGGGTAAAGATGCAGACGCCAGCGGAGTCGATCATCCACAGCGGATATTTCCACAAGACGCTCCGATACTGGCAGACCTGCGCCGCTGATCTGAGACCTGACAATCTTATCTACCCAATCTTCATCACGTAAGTAACATTTTACTGTTTTATGTAAGTTTGTCTAACTTACTATCACAAGAAAAGACAAGTAAAACAAGCGTACTGCAAGTAAAATAAGTGCCGAAGTGAAAAGCAGTGAGATACTAGTACGATACATTACTTAAGATAAAAAATATTAAGCTACAATAAGACTATACTAGAAAAGTGAGGGGGAAACACTGGCAATGATTCTCAAAATGTGTCCAAAATGACAAAAACCTGTCCACAATGATGTCAAACTGTCCAACATGACTTGAAACTTGTCCAAAATGACCTAAAAATTATCCAGATTGGCTTAATTTGTCCAAAATTAGTGCAATAAAATAAGATTGGAATAGAAAAGTAAAGGGTAACGCTGGCAGTGATTCTAGAAATGTGTCTAAAATGACATAAACTTTTCCACAGTTTCCTTATTTTGTCCAAAGTGAATCTAAATTTGTCAAAAAAACTTGCAAATCTGTCCAAAACGATGCCAAACTGTTTAACATGACTTGAAATTTGTCCAAAATGACCTGAAAATTATCCAGATTGACTTAATTTGTCCAAAATTAGCGCAATAAAATAAGATTAGAATAGAAAAATAAAGGGTAATACTTGTAATGATTCTCAAAATGTGTCCAAAATGACAAAACCTTGTCCACTATGTCCATAATTTTTCCAAAGTGAATCTGAATTCGTCAAAAAATGCCAGTAAATCTGTCCAACACGATAAAAATATGTCCAAAATGATGCCAAACTGTTCAACATGACTTGAAATTTGTCCAAAATAAGTAAGCTAAAATAAGACTAGACTAGAAAAGTAAAGGGTAATACCAGCAATGATTGTCAAAATGTGTCCAAAATCACAAAACCTTGTCCAAAGTGAATCCAAATTTGTCAAAAAATGCCTGTAAATTTGTCCAAAACGACAAAACATTTGTTCAAAATCATACTAAACTATTTAATTTGATCTGAATTTTGTCCAAAATAACCTGAAACTTACCCAGAATGACTTATTTTGTCCAAAATTAGTGCAATAAAATAAGATTATAACAGAAAAATAAAGGGTAATACTGGCAATGATTCTCAACATGTGTCCAAAATGTGAAAACTTTGTCCACAATGTTCTTAATTTGTCCAAAGTGAATCTAAATTTGTCAAAAAATGCCTGTAAATTTGTCCAACATGGCAAAAACCTGTTTAAAATTATGTCAAACTGTCCAACATGGCTTTAAATTTATCCAGAATGACCCAGTTTGTCCAAAATTAGTGAACTGAAATCAAACTAGAGGGTAATAAGGAAGTAAAGTAATACTTCCTTCCTTATTTTTCAAATGCATCACACACCGTAGTAAAAATATTGCACAACAAATGGTAATATTGTACCTTTAAAGTGAAATATTGCACATTAAATTGAGATGTTTTACATAAAAATGAAACAGTACTCATGATACTGGAGCTGATATTGAACAAACTAGTGAAAGAAGTGAGTTTTATGGTATTATTCAGACTGAACTGACTGATGTTGAGCAGAACAGACTCAAAGTTTAACCTGAACTTGTGTATTGTGTCACTTCCTGCTACAGAGACAGTGCAGATGCAGTGGAGCCCATCAACAGCCTCCCAGGACAGGCAAGGTAAGACTCACAAATACAGCCACAGGTGGAGTCGGCTGAATTCAAGTGTTAAATTCAGCAAAAATCACATAACAGTGTCCCCCCTGCAGTCAAACCCCCCTCAGGGTGTTGCCTTGTGATAAAAGCAGTCAGGCAGGGCGGACCCAGAGCCAAATACTGGACCTGGAGTGAGATAAGAAGAGAATCCGTTAGACCTTTATTCCTCACTCAGCCAAACTGCAAACCCAAATGACTTGAAACTGGTCCGAAATGACTGAAACATGATTTAAAAATTAACAGAAACTGACAAAAACACGTCCACAGTGGCTCAAAATGGATCTAAAATGCCCAGAAATCTGTCCAGAATACTTCGAAATGTGTCCACAATGAGTTAAAACTGTCCAAAATGATGTGAAACTTGTCCGGAATGACTTAAAATGTGTCCACAATGAGTTAAAACTGTCTAAAATGACGTGAAACTTGTCCGGAATGACTTAAAATGTGTCCACTATGAGTTAAAACTGTCTAAAATGACGTGAAACTTGTCCGGAATGACTTAAAATGTGTCCACAATGAGTTAAAACTGTCCAAAATGACGTGGAACTTGTCCGGAATGACTTAAAATGTGTCCACAATGAGTTAAAACTGTCTAAAATGATGTGAAACTTGTCTGGAATGACTTAAAATGTGTCCACAATGAGTTAAAACTGTCCAAAATGATGTGAAACTTGTCTGGAATGACTTAAAATGTGCCCACTATGAGTTAAAACTGTCCAACATGACGTGAAACTTGTCCGGAATGACTTAAAATGTGCCCACAATGAGTTAAAACTGTCTAAAATGACGTGAAACTTGTCCGGAATGACTTAAAATGTGTCCACAATGAGTTAAAACTGTCTAAAATGACGTGAAACTTGTCCGGAATGACTTAAAATGTGTCCACAATGAGTTAAAACTGTCCAAAATGACGTGAAACTTGTCTGGAATGACTTAAAATGTGTCCACAATGAGTTAAAACTGTCTAAAATGATGTGAAACTTGTCCGGAATGACTTAAAATGTGTCCACAATGGGTTAAAACTGTCCAACATGACATGAAACTTGTCTGGAATGACTTAAAATGTGTCCACAATGAGTTAAAACTGTCCGAAATGACATGAAACTTGTCCGGAATGACTTAAAATGTGTCCACAATGAGTTAAAACTGTCCAACATGACGTGAAACTTGTCCGGAATGACTTAAAATGTGTCCACAATGAGTTAAAACCGTCCGAAATGACATGAAACTTGTCCGGAATGACTTAAAATGTGTCCACAATGAGTTAAAACTTTCTAAAATGACGTGAAACTTGTCTGGATTGACTTAAAATGTGTCCACAATGAGTTAAAACTGTCTAAAATGATGTGAAACTTGTCCGGAATGACTTAAATGTGTCCACAATGGGTTAAAACTGTCCAAAATGACGTGAAACTTGTCTGGAATGACTTAAAATGTGTCCACAATGAGTTAAAACTGTCTAAAATGATGTGAAACTTGTCCGGAATGACTTAAATGTGTCCACAATGGGTTAAAACTGTCCGAAATGACATGAAACTTGTCCGGAATGACTTAAAATGTGTCCACAATGAGTTAAAACTGTCTAAAATGATGTGAAACTTGTCCGGAATGACTTAAATGTGTCCACAATGGGTTAAAACTGTCCAACATGACGTGAAACTTGTCCGGAATGACTTAAAATGTGTCCACAATGAGTTAAAACCGTCCGAAATGACATGAAACTTGTCCGGAATGACTTAAAATGTGTCCACAATGAGTTAAAACTTTCTAAAATGACGTGAAACTTGTCTGGATTGACTTAAAATGTGTCCACAATGAGTTAAAACTCATCGAAAATGACAGAAAGGTGTCCACAGTGACTCAAAATTTGCCTAAAGTGTCCAGAAATCTGTCGAGAGTATTTCAGAATTTGTCTACAGTGACTCAAAACAACATGACTTGAGACTCGTCCAGATGTGTTGTGGTGTTACGTCTGCATCTTACGTCTTCCTCTCTGCAGATATGGGGTGAACAAGTTGGAGGAAATGTTGAATCCGCTCGTGGAGAACGGCCTGAAATGTGTCCTGATTTTTGGCGTTCCGGCAAAAATAGCAAAGGTATGTAGAACTTTAAAAGAAAGGAGAGAGGAGGTGTTAATGTCTCCGGCTGAATGTTAAGTTTGGCTCAATTTGTTAAAAAATGTCCAACGTGACAAAAACTTGTCCATGATGGCTCAAATCTTGTCCCAGGTTACTCAAAATTTGTCCAGAATGACAAAAACATGTCCACAATGCTTTTAGGTTTAAAAAAATGACTCTGAGTTTGTCAAAAATGTCTGTAAATGTGTCCAACATGACCAAAACCAGTTAAAATCTCTCTAAACTCTCACTCTAAGCCCTCAGAGAGCTCAGACCTCCTCCAAGCAGCTCATTTCACCCCATGTTGGGATTTACACCCAGAAATAATCGTCCCAGGATTGTTTTATCTACATTATTACACTCCTTGACCCAGAAAACAAACCCTTAGCATCTGGATTCACATTGATATCATCATTAGTTCAATAGTTCTTCACCAGAATCTCTTTCTGGGTAATGGTGGTTTCTTCTGGATCCAGCTCCATAGCTGTTGATTCTACAACAGATCTGTTGGATCCTCCTGATTCAGCAGAGTCTCAGCTACATGTTGGTGTTGGCTGCATGTCTGGATCTTCATCTGTTACCTTACAGTGATGACCATTCCACAGGCCCTCTAGGTTTTCCTGTTCTGGATCCTCATATCTGGAATTTTTCCCGGATCCGGATCAAGTTTTGACATGTTGTAGAAATTAGCAGGAACTGATCCTGTATTTTTTACCAAGCAGTCTGGACATGTTGTGTGGAGTTACATGCACATATTCATGCACATGGCCCTATCTCCCAATGCTAAAGAATCCTGCAGAACATTCCTGGATCCAGACGGTGATCTGGATCAACACCAAGATCTAACCATCTGTTTCTTGTCCCATCATCCACCTTTCCTGAACATTTCATCAAAATCCATTCAGAACTTTTCACGTAAAGTTGCTGACAAACAGACAAACAGAGGCAAAAACATAACTTCCTTGGTGGAGGTAAAGACTTGAAACTGGTCCAACCCAAAACTTTTCCACAATGACTCAAAATTTGTCCAATAAGATTTGAAACTCGTCCAAAATGACGAACACGTCCACAACGTGCTCAGTTTGTCCAAAATGACTGTAACTTTGTCCAACGTGGCAGTAACCTGTTGAAAATGACCCAAAACTGTTCGACGTGACTTGAAATTTGTCTAAAATGACAAAATCTTGTTGCGTTAACCCAAAGTTCATCTTCCCACAATGACTTAAAACTGTCTGACGTGACAAAAAACTTTCCACCATGATCTGAAATTTCCCCAAATTGACAAGAAACTTCACCAGAATTAAAAACGTGATAAAAATGTGTTGAAAAGGACTCAAAATACGTCCAACATGACTTGAAACCTGTCAAAAATATGCTATATTTGTCCAGAATGACTCAAAAGTCTTCTTGAAATATGACCAGAGTGATTTTAAAATGTCTACAGCGACTCAGAATTTGTAGCCGTTCTCCAAAATCCTGTTCTGTTGCCTGAATCCAGCAGAGTTTAAGCTCTTAGAACTCCACATTAATCCCCCGTAGGTTAGAAGCTACACATTGTGAGTTGCAGTAAACCTGTTCTTTCACATCCAAACGCCGGTCTGTTGTGTTTCCTGGTCAGGACGACCGAGGGTCAGGCGCCGACACCGACGACACTCCGGCCGTCCTGGCTGTTAAGAAGATCAGATCTTTGTATCCGGAGCTGCTGGTGGCCTGCGACGTCTGCTTGTGTCCCTACACCTCACACGGACACTGTGGTCAGAGTCTCCTCATCACGTTCGCTGTAGTAGTGTAATAATTCACAGGTCTTCATACTTCTTCTGCTTCTTTATTTCCTGTAGGTATCCTGAATGACGACGGCACCCTGAACAACGACGCCAGCTGCCTGCGTCTGGCTGAAGTAGCTCTGGCCTACGCTCGAGCTGGTAAATCTTCTCTTTTCGCCAGGATAGTTTCTGTTTTTAGGGTTTAACAAACAGGAATCTCTGCTCTTCGTTCTCCTCACTGTGTCCTTTCACTTTATTCATCTTAGAACATGTTTTTTCACCCGTATCAGCAGACAGAGACACTGAACTACTGTCTGTTCACTGCAAACACCAGTAGTTCTTCACATGATGAAGTGGAGTTTTACTGTGACACTGCAGGTCAAGTTAAACCATCACATGTTGTTGTGCAGGTTGTCACATCATCGCTCCCTCTGATATGATGGATGGAAGAATCAGAGCCATAAAACAAGCACTGATATCCAACGGGCTTGGGAACAAGGTAAGAAAATAGCTCCAGCTGTCCTTTCCTGTGACTCAAAACTGTCCAGAATTACAAAAATGTGTCCACGATGACTCACATTTGTCCAAAGTGACTGAAAAATTGTCAAAAAAATCACAAAATCTTGTCCAACGTGTCTTGAAATTGTCAAAAATGACTCAAAAATGTCCAAAATGGCTTGAAACTTATCCAAAAAGAAAAACAACTCATCCACAACGACTCTACTTGTACAAAGTGATTCAGAACTTGTCAAAAATGTCTGTAAATTCATCCAACATGACGTAAACTTGTCTAAACTGATGTAAAACTCTCCCAGAATGACATAAATTTGTCCACAATTACTCTGTTTGTCTGAAGTGACTTGAAACTTGTCCAGGATGACATAAAACAGCCCAATGTGACTAAGAACTTGTTAAAAATGTCCTTAAATCCGTTCAGAATTACAAAATCATGTCCACAGTGACTCCATTTGTCCAAAATGACTTGAAACTGTCCATTGAGATTTGTATTTTTTCCAAAAATGACTTGAAGCTTTTCAAAAAAATGAACCAAAAATGTCCAAAATGACTCAGTTTTACCAAAATGACTTGAAACTTGTCTGGAATGATTCAAAACCATCCAGTACGACAAAAACCTGCTCAGAATTACTTCACAGTGTCCTTTGAGATTTGTATTTTTTTCCTAAATGACTTAAAAATTGTCCAAAATAATAAACGTGTTCACAGTGGCAAAGTTTGTTGAAATTTGTTCAACATGACAAAAACTTGTCCACATTGACTCAGTATGACCAAAACGAATCAGACTTGGTCAAAAATGTCTGTAAATTTGTGTAAAATGACAAAAACCCTGTCCATGATGACTTGTAACGTGTCTACACAGACTCCAAAACGTCTTACGTGACTTGAAATTAGTCCAAAAATGACAAAAAAACATGTAAAAATTGACAACATCTCGTCCACATGAGTGTAAATGTTATAGAGCAGGGGTGTCCAATCCTGGTCCTGGAGGGCCACCATCCTGCATGTTTTAGATGTTTCCCTCTTCCAACACACCTGATTCAAATGATCAGCTCATCATCAAGCTCTGCAGAACATAGACATATATACGTAGACACCACGTTGACTGCTGCTGCTGATTGGAGCCGACGTGCCTACGCGGCGGCCATCTTGGTACAGTGCCACTCGCCCCTACAGTGCATTACGTCTATAGAGGAATGACATGTCTGCATTATAAAAGTGATCATAAATCCATCAGTTGTCAACATATATTGTTTGTTACAAACGTCAGACATGGAGGACGGACAGGCAGACATAAATAGAACAAAAGCATCCAAGCATCCTGTGTCAAAGCTAAATGTGTGACGTTTTTAACAAACCAAACCATTTGGAAATCGGTCGAAAATTCAGTGAATAATTGTACTTTAAGATTGTGGAGTACCTCTTACCTCCATAGACTTACATTCACTCCCCCCTCTGCTAGCCCTGTACCAAGATGGCGGAGCTTTAGGCACGTCCCTCCACAGTCAATGCGGCGTCTGCGTATATATGTCTATGAAGCAGAAGCCTCATAACGATCCTGATCATTTGAATCAGGTGTGTTGGAAGAAGGAAACATCTAAAACATGCAGGATAGCGGCCCTCGAGGACCGGAGTTTGAGAGCCCTGGTATAGAAGAATGAGGCCTTAGATGCACAGACAGTAGGTGTTATTAGAGGTTTTTGACATTAAAAGTAATTTCTGTTTTTGATTTTCTGTTCTCTGCCTGCAGGTTTCAGTGCTGAGCTACAGTGCCAAGTTTGCCTCCTGTTATTACGGACCTTTCAGGTGAGTCGGCTCTCAGGAATCAGTGAAGCGGCTCTCTGAGGTGTGGATAACCTGAACCTCCTGCTGTGTTTGCCTGCAGAGACGCTGCTCAGTCAAAACCTGCCTTCGGGGACAGACGCTGCTACCAGCTGCCTGCTGGAGCCAGAGGTCTGGCTGTTCGAGCTGTGGTGAGGTGTTTTAGGTGCACATCTGGATCACTGGGCCCGTATTCACAAAGCATCCTGAGGCTAAAAGTAGCTCTTAGTGACGTCATTCTTAGAAAAATCTTAGAATTTCTCGAATTCTAAGATTTAGGAGGAGGGAGGAGGACTTTTAAGAAGCCTAAGAGTGTCTTAAACAGACAAGATGGCAGAAAGACCGAGAGGAAGGACAGATATTCTCTGTACGTTAAAGGACGTTAAAAGACAGCGATTTAATAAAACGCTATCAGCTCGATGGTGCAGAGATAATATTTGTGGTTGACCTCATCAGGGATGAGTTTACTGTCCCACTCAGCACAGTAACGTAAAAACTCCTGGGATGAAAGTCATCACAACATTGTGATACCTGGCCACAGTAAAATGCACCAATGTAGCAGTGATGACTTGAGTCTGTCACAACCATCTGTCAGCAGAGAGACCAGTCAGACCAGTCAGACCAGTTCGGTCTTTCACAGCCTCGTATCGTTGCGCAATTTATTAATTTCAATCTCCACTCTTGCTTGAGATTACAGCTCGTACCAGCGCTTCTCACAGCAACCACAGGACCTGCTGACAGCTGAGTCTGAGTCCACCATTAATATCAAACACATGAAGTAGTAAATGACCAACATGGACAGTAAACATGACAATAAGCAAATCAATATAATCGGCATGTTAATGAGGTACGTTCAAACATTTGAAGCTGTGTCACAACTAATTTAATCTTGCTGAGTTTCATCATCATGACATAAAATTAATGTCACCATCACACATTTCTAATACAGTCCAAGTTATATGATCGGTTGATTTTACTGTCCATTCATTAGGAAGAGCACATTTTTCTTTTGTCTTTCCCCTTTTAGTACCAACCAATCAGAGCCTTTAGACTGTGTCACACCTAGCAACGGGGTCAACCACCTCCTCACTAAGATAAAAGTTTCTGTGCCCTCCTTGCTCAGAGTTGCTCTCAGAAACTTCCTGAATCACTCTTAAGCTCAGATTCCTTGCTGGGAATTTTAAGGCTAAGTTAGGAGCTCTCTTGGAGGACTCTAAGACGCTTTGTGAATATGGGCCCTGGTGTTTTACTGGAGCAGCTGTGGGAGATTTAACTGTTGGTTTACAGGAACGAGATGTGAGAGAAGGAGCTGACATGCTGATGGTGAAGCCTGGGCTGCCTTATCTGGACATCGTGAGGGAAGTCAAAGACAAGGTGGGTGAAGAACGATGCTGCAGTGAAGGATTCTGGGAAGAGCCCGGCAAAACATAGATCATCAAACCCACCTGTCTGTTTCCGTCCCTCCAGTTCCCGTCTCACCCGCTGGCCGTTTACAACGTGTCGGGGGAGTTTGCGATGATGTGGCACGGAGCTCAGGCCGGAGCGTTCGACCTGAAGGCCGCCGTGATGGAGGCCATGACGGCCTTCCGCCGGGCAGGTGAGGAGAGAGCTCAGACACACCTGAAGGCAGAGCGAATAAAACCTCATCCTGGTATTTTAATGTGTCCAGAAGACTGAGCTGGAAGTCAGAGAGAAGATGACAGCGGTTTAATGCTTGTTGGATCATCAGAAACAGGGAAATGTTCTGCTTTTATTAAATCAGTATATCAGTGATCAGAGGGAGAAAAATTTAGGTGTAACCAGCTGAATAACTGGACGGTCTGTCCCAGTATTTACCAGGTGTTGTTTGTCAAGTTAAAAAGAGTGGAGAAGACAAGATTTAGTCCTTATTAATTTATCATTATGGATCTAAATGCACTCTGTTTGCATGTGTAGCCAACATTTGTTTAAATTTAAGCAGACATAAGGGTTCAGTTCTTTGTTCATTTTACTTCTTAGACCATTTTAGAGTAACTTTTGTGGGTGTTTATTGAGTTTATTAAGGGGTAATGCAGCTATTTAGTTTCCAAATATGGATGCATGTTACTCCTTTCTGTTATCCTGACGACATCTGAATGTGTCGGCTTCGTATCTGAATGAAAACTCTGGTCGTTCATCTTGTAAAAGTCGCTTCTGCAATTCAAACCGAGTAACGTTTCTGTGTTGTTCTCGGTGAAGCACACATCTGAACGGCACACAGTCGCATTAACGGACACATTTTAAACTGTGTGAAGCGATTCAAGAAAGACTTTCCCACATTTCAGGACTAATAAACGTCCAAAAAACGTCTCATTGAGCAAAAGTTTGCAGCCAAAATTGTTAAACATCTTTCTCATTCACCTTTTTCTGCAGTTTCACATCTATTATGAGCTGAAACATCCAAGAAAACACCACTTTAAAAGAACAAGAACAGTCGAAACAATGGGGCTTACTGATAATCTGGGTTTTGAGAAGTTTAGTTTGTCGCTTCCAGTTGTTTAGGACTGTTTCCTCTGGGTTTATCAGACAGCAGCAGGATCCATGTGAGTGTTTTACGTATGTGCAACAACAGCGCCGGCACCTTAATTAAGGCCCGAAAGTGCAAAGGCCCTATTGTTCCTGCTCTGTTTCTTTCTTTGTGTCTTTGTTTCTTTTTCTTACGCCACTTTGAACCCCAGTTTGACCCCCTAAACATGCTCAAAAACTCCCCAAATTTGGCACACACATCAGGACTGGCGAAAAATTTAATATTTTGGGGGAATTACACATATGAATGGCAAAATGACTCAATAGCGCCACCTTGAAAATTGGCCTTAATGGAGTTAATACGGCTAGTTTCACATAAACTCATGAAATTCGGTACACATGTACAGTAGCCCGAGACAAAAACATTCCTGCTTTTGAAATTTCAAAAAAGCTCAACGGCGCCCCCTAGAAAACATGGTGAACAGGCATTGGAATTTAACGAACTCCTCCCAGGATTTTTTTCCGATCTTCACCAAATTCGCTGGGTGGCATCTAGACCCCTCCAGGATGAACAGTCACACGGTGTGGGCGTGGCATGGCGGCCATTTTGAGCAAATTGGCCATGTGGAACGAAATGAGTTTTGGAGGTGAAGGGATCCATGTAAAATCACCAATCGGCATCCCCTAGACAAGGTCGTTTGGAGACATTGGAATTTAACGAACAACTCCAAGGATTTTTATCTGATCTTCACCAAATTCACTGTGTGGCATCTAGACCCCTCCAAGATGAAAAGTTATTAAAATCTCGTGGCTGCGTCACACGGTGTGGGCGTGGCAGGGCGGCCATTTTGAGCAAATTCGCCATATGGAACGAAATGGGAAATGGGATCCATGTAAAATCACCAAATCCACACAAATCCTCATTAATCTCAAGAACTAACGTTTGACATACAATTCAGGAATGGACGTGGTCAAACGGCTCCACAGCGCCACCTAGAAATATTCAAACGCTCCTATAAAATCACTGCTTTATCCTACAAACATGAAATTTGGTACACACGTACAGTATCCCAAGACCTACAGATTTGCACACTCCAAATTTCAAACGGCTCCACAGCGCCCCCTAGAAATTTCAAAAATTCATATCAAATCACTGCTTTGTCCTACAGACTTAAAATTTGGTTCATGTGCAGAGAAGGATGAGATGAACACAATTGCGAGCTTAGACGTTCCAATCATCTCCACATCGGTGGTGCGGTGAGGAGCGAGGGCCCGTCTGACGCTGCTTGCAGCTTTAATTAGTTACTTATAATTATAAATGATCCCTGACATGGAGACAGGATGGACGAAGATCTGACAGGAAGTTAAACTGTGAACGTTTCTTTACTTCGGATGGTTGAGGTTGAGTCCAGAGCTTCATCACAGCTGTCAGATATTTTTATTTTACTGTTTTTAAAGGAGTATCGTCACACGTGGAGAGAGCTTCCACGTGTTAGAACATCATGGATAAACTATGCAGCTATTTATTTGGACAGTTTAGTTCATTACTGTGTTATTCTGTGTGTATTTATGGGAAGATGAGTGTAAAAGTGCAGCGTTTCCATGTCCTAAAACGGCTTATTACAATATAAATCAGTGTCGGTTTGGCTTTAGCTGCTACCAGACTCGATGCTAATGGGTTTTCTCTGACGTAGGCGCTGACATCATCATCACCTACTACACACCTCAGCTGCTCACCTGGCTGAAGGAGTGAAGAACGAAGATGTGAGGCTGGAGGTGGACCAAGGGAAATTAAGCTAATCAGAAACAAGGCAGCACTTATCGTTTTTACAGCGAGTCTTGTGTCTTGAGTTAGTTGAAGCTTCTGGAGGGCTAACACGGGGAATGTAAAAGTCATTTATTGTGTTGTATTATAGGGGATGTTGTGTCTTCGGGATCAGCGACGGGTAACATCAGCCGTCTGTCTTCACCACTGTGATGATGAAATGTAGATTTGTATGAATCGTTAAGTTTGTAAGTCGACTCTGAATAAGCTCTGATTGACCAGAATAAATAAAGTCATTCAATCACGTCTGCAAGAGTCTGAGAGTTATTTAAAGCCGAAGAATGTCCAGGACCAGTAAAAGTGGATCAAAAGCTCATATTAAATGAAAATACAGCACATTAACAGCAAGTTAATCCGCATTCAGGTCGGCGTCTGCTCTTTTACTGCTCATGTTACTGTGAAGCCGAGGTAAAAATGCTGTTAAAATGTACCATTAATTCACTGTTTATTCAGATTTGCTGTGTTATGGTGCCGTTTTGTTCTAGTTTCTCGTATTTTAATGCACTTAAATGCGGATTCCTGCATGAAATTAAACTTATTTACATATTATTCATATTTTTTTTTACAACAGTATGCCATTCAACTGTGTGTTTATATTATTAAAGGCATCTGTATATACTAGTGCTGTCAATCGATTAAAATTTTTAATCGCGATTAATCGCATGAATGTCATAGTTAACTCGCGATTAATCGCAAATTAATCGCACATTTTTTATCTATTCTAAATGTCCCTTGAATTATCATTTTATACGAGGAGGAGGCGGAGAATTCGCGTCAGCTGTGTTTAGTCATCAAGTGGTATTACAGACTAGATATGCTACGATGAGAACTCAGTTCATACTGACAACATACACATAACTCTGGTCTTGTCAATCGTCATGCGTTCACCCCAGGCCGCCGTCACCTGGCGGAGCATCTGCATCAGCGGCACGCGGTTCGGCACGCGGAAAAGGAGCCGACAGAAAGGCGAGCGAGAATATTGCTGCTGTACCACCACCAGCAGGAGATCCTGTCTGACTCCGACGGCGAACACCTCGCCCTCGACCTCGCCAACCATGCCCCCGCCCCACGCACCCCCGCCCGCGTTAATCTCGCGATAAAAAAATTGACGCCGTTAAAATTGATTTGCGTTAACGCGTTAATAACGCGATATTTTTGACAGCACTAGTATATACTAGAGTAGCTGTGCATGCAACACAACAGTAAGGTCGTTAAAATGTACTTATCAAATATGTCTTGTATTACAATCTTAATAATAGTTGCTCAGGAAATATTACATATAAAATGTGTCTTAAATCATCAGAGGCCTTCTGCTCGATCTGCTCTCTGATTTGCTTGAAATATTTTGTTTTTTTCATAAACTTTCGATATTTAAAATGCTTTCTGTGAAATTTAGCTTCATGTATCAAACGCTAGGGGGCTGCTCGGTGGTTAGCAGCGTCGCCTCACAGCTAGAAGATCCCCGGTTCGCGTCCCGGTTAGGACGCCTGGGAAAATGAAAATGAAAAATAAGCCCACATTAAAGAAACATGCTCTCAGTTATATTGGAGAACCGTTTCCAAAGACCTACTACTATGAGGCCTTCTAGGAATATTTTTGTTTTTGTGGTGCAACTTGTCGAACCTGCTCAATCATATTTTCATTTTTGTGACCAACTATTTCATATTAAACTGTTCTATATGTTTAGTTTAGTATTATTGTGACATGCGGCTACATGTGGTTCAGACAATGTCACCAGCTGACTTCTTGCTTATCATTATCTTTTGTCAATGAGCTCAAAGATGGAGCTTTTCATAGCAGCTTCAATTTTTCTCCATATTCCAGCTCACCTGTTATCAGACATTATTTGATCAACTTGTCTAACACTACAGATTCTGAATCAGTGACATGATGAGAAACAACGGAGAAGATATCAGGTTTTAATCTTTAATAGCTCCTGAGATGTTGTCGTTCAAACAGGGACTTAAATTAAAATGTGTGAAAACAAACAAACCTGCAGAAAGTGAGTTGAATGGCAACTTTAAAAATATATACCTCAGAAAGTGTTTAGCAAATCAATCTAATATTTCTCAGATGCCTTTATAAATATCTGTATTTTATGCTGTAGAAATTTTATGCGAGTCCGACACAGTCGAGCAGAAATTTAATGACTTGTGACCCAAGTTTCATGACAAAGTGTACTTTTATAACTTGTAAATCCTTGAGTATTTTTTTTTTTTTAAAAAGTAGTTTTATTTTGCTTTTTTCATTTGTACATTTAAGCTGCATTTTTTTTAGGTAGTTAATGTTAAAATAAGAGAACGGAGCGAAAGAAATGAAGCAAACCAGCAGAGCAGAGGCTTCCTGCGACCACCAGAGGGCAGCATTGTACATCAGAGTGGTGCTTTATTCTTATTTTATTCTATTATAAGTGGCAGGATGTTTGATTTATGTGGCCTAATATGACAACATAAAGCTACAGACAGCTTCTGTGGTTTACTGTTGGTGAATTCTGCTCTAATGTCTGCTTTTGTTTGCTAGTAAGGCTCCAGGAAGGCAGCTGTTTGAATCCATTTTGTCCTTTCTTAAAGCAGTGACACGGTGGCAGACGTGCATTTCTTTTTCTGAGGGGGTGTTTTTGTCTCTGCACTGTTCTGATGACAGCGGAGTTACTCACCGCCGAACCCGTCGACTTCCGAGGTGGAGGCTTCACTTGACCGCTGACCTCTGAGTCGACGCGGGAAAAGCTGCAGAGCCGTGAATCACGAGGACTGAAGGTGCTGCGGAGGTGGACGGAGAATCAAAATAAAACCCTCGTGCAGCAGGGAGCACAAAGAGGGCTGCTTTAATTGGCTCTCATCAGTTCAGACGTGCAGCTGAGACAACATGAAGGCCATTCAGACGGAGAGAGGAGTCCGCTGACCTCTGATCTGTCCTGTAGGACGAAGGAGGAATGTGAGAACAACCAAGCAGCAGCTCTGTCCTGCAACACGTCCAAACATATCATCACAGGAGTTTCTAATGTCAACTCAGAGCAGTGACTCCCAGCAGGCGTCACCTCCGACCCCTCGATGCTTCACGACAGACTGAGCAACTCCAGAGGTGACGACTGGAGGTTTAAAGGCACCAAAATGTAGAAATATCCAGGATTTTACACTTAAAAGAGGTTTAGGAACATATTTTTTCATCGTACAGAAAGTTTTCAAAGTCAAAAGAGAATTTTAGGAAAGTTTTTCTGCTAATGTTGATGGTCTGATCATTGTAAAATATGGTTTTTAAAAACTCTATTTAACTGTAGGTTTCCCAGGGTTTTTTTTAATTACTAAAAAAATAAATGAACAATATCTAAAGAAGTACATTTAAAATTGCATTTTTACAGATATTAATTTATTTGTTTACAGGGAATAAAACTGTAATATTTTTAATGCATTTAAATCAACAAAGAATATCATTATTAGTATGGATATTTGATGTTATTTGAAGAAAAAATATCAATATTAAGGACTGAAATGGTTACTTATTATAATAATAATAATAAGGTAAATAATAACAACGCTTATTTGACAGATTTATTTCTGTTTTTGGTAAATTAAAGATAATATCTAGTACGATCACAGAAAAAAGTATTATTTACATGTTGATTGTAAAAAAAAAAGATATGCGGAATTTTTCATTTTCATAAATACTAATTTGTTCTTTCACAGTGTTTGACCATATGATTACACTATTTTTCTGCTATTTGAAAGACAAATTGAGTATATTAAGGATTGAAAATGGTAAATAATAATAATAATTTTAAAATGGTAAAATAATAATAATTTGAAAAATGGTAAATAATAATTTTAAAATGGTAAATAATACATTTTTAAAAGATAAATAATAATATCACTTAATTTAAAGATTTTTTTTTTTCGGTTTTTGGTAAATTAAAGATAATATCCAGGAAAATCACAGAAAAAAATTAATTTACATATTGATTGTAAACAAGAACTTAAAAATGTGCATTTTGATAAATACTAGTTTGTTCTTTTACAAATTTTGACAATAAAATTACACTTTGCTATATTACACTATTTTTACTATATGTAAGTGTTTTATTTGAAAGAAGATGTGTGCATATTAAGGACTGACAAATGGTTAATTAATTATTATTATTATTATTATTATTAATTTATACATTTGTCCTGTTTTGTCAAATTACAGATAAAATCTAGTAAAAAATGAATCCCTCAAAAAAAGGCCAAACCTGTAATTAATGTCCACATCAAAATCAGCATTTTTATAAATAATTCTTTTACAGTGTTTGACCAAAAAATACATCATCTTTCCCCTGTTCAAATCAGCAAAACAAAAAAAAATTACAATTTCACAGATATTTGCTGTTATTTGAATTAAACATTATGGATATTGAGGCTTGAAAAAAAAGGTAAATCGTTTTTTTTCTTACAGTGTAATAATAGTTCTAAAAAGGACCCAAATTCAACGTGATGTCACACAGAAATAAAATAACAAACAGCATCAAACCCATTAGAAGCTGCTTCCCCAGCAGTAACTCAGCACTACAGCAGGCCTTTACAGTGTAACCTGTGAGATGACAGGCAGGGGGCGACTCACCTCCAGGTTTATTAGAGGCTTTATCTCCACCACGCTGCAAAAAGTGTCTAATATTTTAACGTGTACATTTGCTGAGTCTAAATTTGCTTTACAGTCTGATTTTTAATTACACACGAACCACCTCCGTGTCCAGAAACCTTCCTCTTGTTTCTGCTGCAGCTAAATTTGCTTCAGGTTAATTTAAAGACACCTTAAAGTCACTCCAGGTCTGCTTTGATTCCTAAAGACGCACAAGAATCCAGAAGATTCAAATAAAAGTGATCTGCAGCGGAATCCTGTCCGGTTTTAATGATTCACCGGAGGAAGGATGGCGGTGATTTATTGACAGCGTCAGGATCGCTCTTCTTGCAGTGTGTGACGTGTGGGGGCCGAGCAGAGGGCTGCTCTGATTTAAGTTCCAGTCATCTGGATGCATGTTATCACTCTCTCACAGCCCGTCAGTGTGAGGACCGCGCCGCGCCGGAAAACTCGCTTTGGGAAGTACGACAAGTTCCTTTAACGTGGATTTTACGCAGCGGGGACGCATGGCACAACCGGACCGGCGCCACAGGATGATGCCTTTACCGACTCTGTGCCACTTTTGAGAGAGAAAGAAGCCGAGAAGGAGGCAGAGAGCGGAGGATACTTATGGTGTAGACCGCGGTGCCACAGCCGGCTGTGTCTCCTCTCCAAACGGTGCGCTCTCCCCCCGTGGCCACGACCGAGAAATGGGATGCAGAAGCGCGCTGGGATGCTGCCTGCTCGCGGCTCTGTCCTGTTGCCTCCTCCCGGGCTGCAGAGGCAACATCACCGTGGCCGTGATGCTCCCGGACAACCACCACAAGTACCCGTGGGCTCTGCCGCGCGTCTTCCCGGCCATCCTCATGGCGCACGAAGACCTCCACGGCAAACACAAGCTGCTGCTCGGCCGCTCCATCAACATCCTCAACTACAGCACCGAGGACCCGGCGGCGGGCTCCTGCGCAGAGAGCCGGGCTCAGGTGGTGGCCGTGGACGCGAAGCTCTACATCCGCCCGGACGCTTTCTTCGGACCCGGGTGCGTGTACCCGCTCGCCTCCGTGGGGCGTTTCGCGTCTCACTGGAAGCTCCCGCTGATCACGGCCGGTGGACCCGCGTACGGCTTCGACAAGCGGGACGAGTACCGGACCATCGTGCGCAGCGGGCCGTCCACCACCAAGCTCGGGGACTTCGCCAACGTCCTGCACACGCACTTCAACTGGACGTCCCGCGCCGTGGTGATCTTCCACGACCTGCGGCAGGACGACCGGCCGCACTACTTTCTCTCTGAGGGCATTTTCCTGAACCTGAAGGAGGAGAACATCACGGTGGAGGCCCAGCCGTACGAGGACGACTACAAGTACTACAAGGACCTCATCACTTTCATGAAGGAGCGCGGAAGAAGTAAGTGGGATTTAAAGTTTGGGGAGATTTGGGGAATCAGAACCTGAGATTTGGCACAATTGCGCGTAAAACATCTCCAAAACACCCCGATTCAGAAACGTGTTTTTGCTCAGTTCCTTGCATCAGAGCTGTTTGTGTCTTTGAAGCCTGTGATCTAATCTGGAAGTAAAGCAGATCACCAGCTGGCTACTATAAAGATAATGTCAGTGGATGCAGGAGGAGGAAATTTCCACTAACTGGATGGTGCGCAAAGGAAACAATTTACGCACAGTTATAAGGGGGGGAAAGTGCAGATTTGAAATGACGTGTAAGGGGGGATTATTAATGTAACTTGCAGCTTTTATTTGAGGTGTTTTACAAAAATAAAGCTGGATTTTTTTTGGAGATGTTACATGTGAGTGAGGTCACAGATAGAACCAGAGGTGGAGTTGGGTAGGTGCAGGGGTAGCAGCCTGTTTATTCCGGGGTTATTACGCAGGAATGTTTAGGCTGTGGGCAGTCTGCTGCTGGTTTATTGCCTGTGGAGGACCACCACCTGCGTTTTTAAAGACAGACACAGGCAGAGGTGGTGATCCAATGTGTGCCCTCGCAGCCAAAATAGAGCCTCGGACGTGTTGTGATGAAAAAAACAACGGGTGGTGATGTCAAATTTATGCAGCCTGGTCAGCCTTTAGAGAAATGTGCAGCCAAGTTTTTCCCTTCCTCAAATGCCAAGAACTGTATTTAAATTCTCGCGGAGGCCCTGCAGCGTGTGGAGAACATGCTTGGCTTAATTTTGGGGGGGAAATTATGCGAGCATTTAAAACACAAAACTACACGGACTCATCGTTTCCCCCTCAGTGGAAACATCGCAGGCTTCAGTGAGCAGCTGGATGGAAGCGATGCAGCGATTTCCCAACTTTAAATATTTCTGTCAAGTTGCGAAACACCCCATTTGGTTAAATCAAAATCATAATAAAACGTTTTTTATTTTTCATTCTGGATGAGGCGTAAATCACACTGCAGGAAGAGGCTGCTGAGTCGCTCATCGCTGCTCTGGTTTTAATTAACTGGAAGTATTGTGAGGCAGACTCCATCATTGTCGCTCTGCTGCAAATGTAAGTGTGTGGCTTCGGCACAATTGGCCTTGTGTTGCATAATTTGTAGACGTTTGGCAAAATAATCCACTTCTTATGGCAACTGTTATTTTTAAAGCTGGTCTGAGCTGTGGCTTTATCAGTGGTGCATGAAACATCATTTACAAATGTTTTGCAACCATAAAGCAGGAACAAGTTTCAGCAAATCACATCACTTTGACTTGTTTTTTGTTAGTAATATTACATTTAGACATAATAATAGTTCATGTAAGCATTTTTTAAATATAAATACATATGCTTTCTTTACTACAGTTACATAAGAAGGCCGTTAGCCTTTTGTGTGAGTTTTGAGCTGGAATTATGCTGTAGTTAGGCTAGCTTAGCATAAAAAAAACTGTGGGAAACTGTACAAAATACAGCATTAAAAAGGCGGGAAACCGTACAAAATACAGCATAAAAAAGGCGGGAACCCGTACAAAATGCAGCATAAAAAGGCGGGAAACTGTACCAAATACAGCATAAAAAAAAGGTGGGAAACTGTACAAAATACAGCATAAAAAGGTGGGAAACCGTACAAAATACAGCATAAAAAAGGCGGGAAACTGTACAAAATAGAGCATTAGAAAAGGTGGGGAACTGTACAAAATATAGCATACAAAGGCGGGAAACTGTACACAATACAGCATACAAAGGTGGGAAACTGTAGAAAATACAGCATAAAAAAGGCGGGAAGCTGTACAAAATATAGCGGAAAAAAGGCGGGACACCATACAAAATATGACACAAAAAAGGCGGGAAACTGTACAAAATACAGCATAAAAAAAGGTGGGGAACTGTACAAAATATGGCATACAAAGGCGAGAAACTGTACAAAATACAGCATAAAAAAGGTGGGAAACTGTACAAAATACAGCATAAAAAAGCGGGAAACTGTACAAAATATGACATAAAAAAGGAGGGAAACCGTACAAAATACAGCTAAGCCTCGTTATTAATTAGTTTGTCCAATCTGTATGCAACAGAAATTTAAATATCATAGTTTGAGCTATCAGTGGGAGCTTATTTATAGCTAAAGTCAAAGTTTTGTTGTTAATTTAACTCCTAAAAACTCATCTCAGTGTGTCAAAGTTTCACATTGAGAGTTTTTTTTTAACAAAAATAAAGATTTTTTTTGTACTAAAAAGGCTTAGATGTAACTTTACACTGTTCCTCCTGTAGAAAATGCAGATCTATGAAGTTCCCGCCTTTTTTTCCACCTTCTCCTCCACTATTCGCTGCAGTTCGAGCACACCAGCTCACCTGCAAATCCACTCAAATACTCTGCTTTAGAGTACAAAATGACACATGGCAATATTGTAGTAATTTGGCCATATATATTCAAACAGGAAACTGATATGGAAGCAGAATAATGACACTTAAAGTTGGTTATTTAGGGTTTTTTTACATATAAAAAGCTGGAAGTCTGAATCTGTATTTTTGAGACTGTTGTTGAGACGCTGCAGTTTTAAGGTGGAAACGCTCAAACGTGGTGTTGACTGCTTATTTTGCTCATGATGTGTCTTCTAGTGTAGAAAAAACATCATCAAGAGGGTAAAAAACTTGATTTTCACTGGAGAACTCCTTTAAACTTGGCAGAAATACCAATATTAATGTTTTTGTAGTGACCATTTGTGACATTTAGTCCTTCAGTTTGGAGAAATATTCTGTAGATTGATGATTAGAGATGCTTTTAAATGTATATTTTTGACTAAATCTGCAAACTGACCAGTAACTTGAAGCAGTTTCCCAATGAACAAATGTGCTTCCAATCATTGCTTGTTTGTGGAGCCACTCTAATGTTTTTCTCACATCTAAATGCATAACTGACCGTGATACTCGGCTATACTGCATGAGGGCTGCGTTGCCAAAGTATTTATCTCCTATAGACTCCTGGGAACGCTTGGATGGAATCATTCCTGGAGGCCGCTCAGCATCTCGGAGCGAAAATCTGCTTGCAGCCATTAAATCTGGGAGCATTATGGTTTCTGGCACGGTGACACCGACCCGACTCTTAAAACATCTTAATCTGTTGTTACAGTAACAGCGTCAACAAACAGTGGAATAAATGCAGCGTAAAGGTAACCAAAGGGCGGAACGGCGGCGGGGAAAAAGAGGTGAAAGGTGCAGGAGGCTAAACCCCCCCTCCAGCTCCCTCCTTCCCACATGAATTATGGAGCTGCCACAGCGAGCTGGAGGTCATGGCAGCTAATGGTTTTGTCAGGGCTTGTTCTGGCTCGGCTCACTGTTACCCCGGCAGACATCCTCCGGGCTATCGGCTCCGTTTTAGTCACCTGACTGGAGACTCGGGGGTTAAAACGGCGAGCCGAGGTGAGGAACGAGAGCCGAGGCTTTTAACAGTGAAGCCACTCTGACAGCTGACCAAGTTATTGCTTGCCCCCGCCGCCACCTCTAATTCCCCAAATTCCTCGTTTTAATAGCTGGAAAATGCAGATGTGGGAAGAAACCAGGTAGAATTACTCAAGTTTTGAACAACTGCTAGTGTTGCCTTTCACTGGAGAGCTTCTTTTAATCCTTCAGTGCATCTTAGAGCCAATTTTGCATCCGAAAACTACAATATCAGCTGATTTATTTGCTCAGAAATCAAAAGTAAACAGGAATGAGTGCTTATTGGTGGCTTTTACCTCTGTTGGAGAAACAACAGAGACTTCAAATCAGCTTATTTTCTCTGAATAGTGTCTAAAATGAGTGTTTCTGAAGGGATCATCAAGTTAAATTGATATCACGGCCTTTAAAAGCCCTTTTTTAATTAATAGCAGACAACTCACCCTGTTGCAAGGATGAAAATATGATAGGGAACCAACAGGGACGTCATGACCCAGAATCCCTTTATTATCACGTCACGTTTTCTGTCAGTGCTCCCCAGCGGTATACTAATAATTCCTGATGGTGGAATTAATTCAGTTAATCCGAGCAGAACCTGCCCGAGCAGCAGAAAACGGACGGCCGGATTAACTAGTCTAACATGATTTGTTTATTTTAATTCGTTTAGGATGTTTGTGATGTCGGTGTTCGTCCATTTTTAGACCCTGAGCTTCCTTGATACTGTAGCTCACAGTAATGTCAGTGTTTACAAGGTCTGACTGGAACAAAAAAGCAAAAATAAAGGACCGAAATATCACAAAAGTACAAATATCACAACGTCAGTTTTAGTTTCTAGGTGTTAAGTATCTCCTAATATCCTATAATTGACCACAGATCATTTTATTGCAGCTGTAGTCTCGCCGAATTTACCCATAACCAGGGCAATCGGACCAGCTCTCCGTTTCTAGGGTCAGGTTCTCACTGCCTACAGATCCAGCCTGATGGGTTCAGCAGAACAGCTTAAGCTGGTATCGAAGAAACTCGCCGAGCTCTCACTGTCTCCATCCAGACGCCTATCCCTCTCTTATCAGTCACGTCTGTTAACGACAGCTTTCTTCTTAATAGACATGGCACTTGGTGAATTACTAGGTTTTAATTTAGTGGTTAGGAATAGTGAAACCCCAGAGATCCGTTTATAATTCTATGAAATACCTTAGTGATCAGAACCATTAGATTTCAAATGCACACAATTGCTTAACCGTTCACACCATGAGGATTTCATAAACTTCAGGTGATAATTCAAAACTCCATACTACGTCACTTTAAATGCATGGTAAATGTTTATTGCAGAATAATAGCAGGGCAAAGCAACAGCTCATAATCAAAAACGCCCAAATCAATCAAACATATGCGTCAGAATCATAAATTTGGTCAAAATTACAGAACTGAGCTTTCTTGATTAAATCTCCCAATATTGTGTTTTAATAGTTGGAGTGTAACAGCATGGCCTGGGCTGTCACACCCGACCTGACCTGTTTTGTGGAGATCTCCTGGAGGATGTGTACAAAGTCTCAGGATCCAGCCGGAACTCTCCAGAAAATTAGGGGGAGAGAACGTCCAGACCCCAATTCAGTCTTTGCAAAAATTCTTTAAATGTCTTTTGGGTTTGTTGCAGAAAAATAGGAAAAGTGTCAAAAAGATCTAACATGATGGTAAACTGTCAAAAGGTCACAGAAAGAGATGAGCACTGCTGGAGTCTGTGGCTCTGCTAGCTGTTAGCTCTTCTGTTAGCTCTTGCTGGGTGATGGAAAAAATCCACTGTCTTATTTCTGAGTCTGTTTGCAGACCAATTCTAGATCGTTCTAATTAGTGAGAAAAAAGCCTCACTGTCCACTATATCAGACAAAATCCTTCTCTGACTGCGTCCACGAACATCTCCAGACAATTGTCCCCTCAGATCACTTTTGTTAAAGCACCTTACACACCCATATTGCCTAATTCCTACATATGTAAGTTTGTACTTCACCCGAATTTACCCCAGATTAACTTCTCCTTTCCTTATTAGGAGACTGTTTTCATTAATCGGCCAAATTGCACCATAACCTCTTCTCGGCTGCCAGGATTTCACCTGCCTTCACCCCAGGTCAACTTCCCCTTTCCACCTTAAAAGGAGCCTGTTGCTCAATTGTCGGCCGAATTACACCATAACTCCTTCCTCACAGTCTTAGCCGACAGCCAAGAGCTCCACCACCTCTCATCTCCTCCACCTGCAGTACCTTAACACAGTAACCATCAGTTATCCATCACACTAGTTACTTGATCATAAAAATTCATCTGATTTTTCAAACCATTCCATCATAAGCATAACTTTAAATTCACCTGACTCAACATTTCAAATCATTACATCATAAGCATGACGTCAAATCTAAGCACACACACACTCTTGAGCACATGTTCTGTTCCTTCCCCCCTCATTAGAGTCAACTACAAACTTTATATATTAACCATCTCAAATCAGAACCCCTTATTCTAGATCCCCTTTTAAGCCAAATCCATATCACTTAGACCTATTTCACTCCAGTGACCTTGTTAATGGCTGCTCCTGTGATCTCAAATCTTAGCTCAACTTGACACAGCCTAGAGCAAGCAACAGAGATTATTTAAGTTTTTTGTCAGTGGAAATTAGATTTTTTAATACCTTCTAATGCTCTTTTTTTAATAGGCGACTGATTTAGGTGCCTTTTGAGTCTTTTTAAGACCAGCCGTAACTCATGTTTTTAACTGTTACTGCAGGTTTTGTGGAATCATTATGGGACTCTGCCTGATCAGGACACCATAAATTGGGTGGATATCTTACTTTTGACTCGCCAGTGAACTCTGAGAGAAAACTAGAGGCACTAAAATGACAGAAACTTTGCACTTGTTTCCAAATACACTGATCAGACTTAACATTACGACCACCTGTCTAATATTGTGTTGGTCCAAAAAATGCTCTGAACCATTGGGCATGGACCAGAGGACCTCTCAAGGTGTCCTATAGGGTCTGGAACCAGGATGTTGGCACTGGATCCTTTGGGTACTCTGGCTTGTGCAGTGGGGCCTCTGTCAATCAAACTGGTTCCACTGCATCCTGTTGATGCTTGATCACAATGGGGTGTAGGAAGTTTGGAAGTCAAATCAACATGTTGGACCATTGTCATGTTCCTCCACATGTTCCTGATGGTTTGATGTTGTTTCCATGTGGTGGGGGGCATTTAGGCCAGTGACATTTGGGATTTCCATTAGCATGAGGGAGTGTGCTTGTTGTGGGACAATGTTTATTTGGGTGTCTAAAGCCCTGTTCTCACAGGATAAGTATTACCTGGGGACCTATTGTAATTTGTAATAATTAATCCCGTGAGAATCGGCCATGTCGGTAATTTGGAAAGTAAAAATTCTCTTGCAAATTACCTACTATATTTAGCTGAAGTCCTGGGATCATTTTAATCCCGTGAGAATACGCATCTTGGTGATTTGGCCAGAAATGGACGGGACCCCACAGGCATTTTGGCAGTTTTTGTTTACTAGACGCATTTTTTATTAATTTTTATTAATGATGGAGGCTGCATTGGAGTGTTGAGAGGAGCTTTTGGGTCCCGGGCCGGTAAGAGCTTATCAGCCCGTCAGGTACGGAAAAAAAAAGACAAGGCTGAAAAGAAGGAGCAAATTCACCTCCAAATGGTGGATCACTGCCTGACAGTGTGTGGCAAGAATAATGTTTTCTATTTTTAGACTACTGTAACACACAGCTAGCTCAGTAACCAAGAACATGTTCAAGCAGTGGCTGCATCAGAGAACGTCAAGTGTGCAACCCAACAAACCCGAAGTTAACGTAAAATATAATACTGCTGATTCTAAAACTGCTGCTGTTAGTTGCTGCTGCACTTCTGTTACCACTGTTTATTTCCAATCAGGCCGTGGTGAAAAGCAACCAAGTAAAAACTAAAAAAACAAAACAAAAACAAAAGTGAGCGCTGAGCGGATGTTACGCAACACGTAACGCGCTGACATCATCCAGGGGAAGTCAGTAACATCTTGGGGAAAAGCTGACTTTGGTTATCCTGTGAGAATGGGACACATAAAAAGCTGACGTAAGGGGGTAATTTATTTATTACACAGGGTCCCCAGGTAATACTTATCCTGTGAGAATAGGCCTAAGTCTCATCAACACGGATGTTAAAATCCAAGGTTTTCCATCAGAACAGCACATAGTACCAATATGATCAATGTTATTCACTTCACCTGTCAGTGGTCTTAGTGTTGAGGCTGATTGGTGTATGTCTTGCTTACTAATAATCAACATTACTATTGGATTTCTACTACTATATCAACTCCCCTCCAGCATCAACATGATCTTTGCAGCTAGAAGCAGCTATTTTTATAATTTGGATGAACCGACCCTTTTAAGAAAAGGTCTCCACATCCTGCACAGAGAGCCTGAACACTGTAAATCCATCCCATCTCGTTGGCCGGTGACACTCTCGCCTCGATGCTTTCCGGCCCGTTAATGGCACACAAGAGGGAAAAATCTCAGCTCTCTGAGTGGAAGACCACGTCAGGCTGCTTTCTGAGTACATACGCCAGTGATTTGTAGCTCCCAGAGTGAGATGAAACGAGCATCTCTTCACAGCGAGGCTCAGGTAGCGCCTCAGTGTAATTACACAAATCCTGTTTCCCGTGAAAACACAGTCAACAATAGTTAGTTAGACGGACTGCACGTCGCTTCCACACATTCACAGTTCTCTATGCAAGGCAGCGGCACAAAGGCGACAGACAACGGAGCGATGAAAGCCCCTCAGACAGATTAGAAGATGAACAAACGAAGAGCTGGAGGCTAATCTGCTCCCAAAAAGATACAGCAACAAGACAAACATGACACATGTCGGAGAATCCAGACTAATCCGCGCCACAAAAGCATCTCGAGGGCCGTAATTGGCCGACTTTCTGTTTGTGCAATTGTATGTGATTATCTTTGAAGCACCCAAAACAGTGAAATGTCCCAATTTGCAAACCAAACCCAACAAACACGATGTAATTAAGGATCTAAATCACTCTAGTTTATTGAGTCCTCAGCTCTGAGTTTCTAAAAACAGGCTGAAAAATGTGCTAAAAGAGAATCAACGCTTCACAAGTCTCCGACATAAATCACTTTGTCTCACGGCTTCTCTGTAATCAAGTGTCATTTAAACTTGATCGTCCTTCTTTTAGCTGTTCTTATCTAGTTTCGGCACTACTTTCGCACTCGGCTAAATAAAAAGAAGGAAACTGGAGTGGGAACAGGCAAATGATAATTCACTCTGAGGTGCACTGAGACGACAAGAATAGAAAATAAAGGACGAGATGGAAACTTGGAGCAGCGGCGGCGGCAATAACAGCAGTCAAGTTATTTTCTCCGGTGAGAGTTAAATGGCAGCATGAGGTGGAATTATTCTGCTACTTACCTACACTTTTATTTACTCGAGGCCGTGTTGGAAATGCCTCCCTGTTTGCTGTGTTGATATTTATCCTCTGATGTAAACTACATTTACCACAGTGTGAACTACTTACAGAGTAGCTCTCTGCATGGATCCAGAAGTCAGAGGTGGAAGAAGCACTAAGATCTTAAGTTAATGTACAGTTACCATAGTGTAAATATAACCAGCATGCATTTAAATGTCTACTTAGGTAAAAGTACAAAAGTGTCAGCGTGAAAAAATACCAAGCAGAATGGTGTATGTTCATTGTATCGATGCCTTAGTGTGTTCATCACTTTAATGTTGGTGCTTGTGCAGGTGATTTTACTCGTTTATGTCGTTTATCTGCTGCATACTCTGTAAAATAAATCAGCAGAAGAACAGTGAAAGTTTAGAAAACTAGAAAAGCTCTCAGATCGCAGAACTCCAGCAAGAAGCTCATTTCACCCCATGTTGGGATTTACACCCAGAAATAATCGTCCCAGGATTGTTTCATCTACATTATTAGACTCCTTGACCCAGAAAACAAACCTTTAGCATCTGGATTCACATTTATATCATCATTAGTTCAATAGTTATTCACCAGAATCTCTTTCTGGGTAATGGTGGTTTCTTCTGGATCCAGCTCCATAGCTGTTGATTCTACAACAGATCTGTTGGATCCTCCTGATTCAGCAGAGTCTCAGCTACATGTTGGTGTTGGCTGCATGTCTGGATCTTCATCTGTTACCTTACAGTGATGACCATTCCACAGGCCCTCTAGTTTCTCCTGGTCTGGATCGTAATATCCAGAGTTTTACCCGGATCCAGATCAAATGTTGACATGTTGTAGAAATTAGCAGGAAATTATCCTGTATTTTTTGCCAAGCAGCCTGGACATGTTCTGTGGAGTTACATGCACATATACATGCACATTGCCCTATCTCCCAATGCTAAAGAATCCTGCAGAACATTCCTGGATCCAGACGGTGATCCGGATCAGAACCAAGATCTAATTATCTGTTCCTTGACCCATTATCCACCTTTCCTGAACATTTCATTAAAATCTGTTCAGAACTTTTCATGTAAAGTTGCTAACAGACAGATAAACAAACAAACAGATAAACGCCGGCAAAAACATGACCTCCTTGGTGGAGGTATTTATGGTATTTTTAGCGGGTCTAAATACAGTAAAATGATGTAATTCACAAATCGTGAAACAAGAAATTATGATTTTTAAAAATGCTAATTTTGATGCAGACATTCTGTATAGGTTTGGCCTGTTTTTTTTTAACAATCAATATGTAAATTAATACTGTTTTTCTGTGATTTTACTCGATATTACCTGTAGTTTAACAACACAGAGGAAATCTGTAAATAACCAATTATTTTGCCATTTTTCAACCCTTAACATATATTTTATTTTCTTCAAATAATGGTATGTGTGACATACTCATTTTTGCTGATATAAATACCATAAAAATTGGGTAATTTATATGGTTAAACGTTGTTAACGAACAAATTACCATTTATAAAAATGCAGATTTTAATTATTTACAGTTGTGGCCTGTTTTTTCATGGTTACCTGTAAGTTAATATTTTTTTCTGTGATTTTCCTAATTATTATCTCTTTACTGAAGCAGGGAAAATTGTAAAAAAAAAAACCAAACAAAGAGTAAATTGTTTAAAATATTACATTTTAAAACCCTTGAAACATCAGCAGCTTATGAATTTCATTGCAGGGAGCATAAATATATTTATTTTAATCTATAATATTACATCATAATATATTTGTTGATTAGATTTTTTTATTATTTACCAAAATCTGCAAAGTGACTTTAGTTATCTAACACATTTAGTGGACTGAAAAGTGCATTTTGTCCCTATGAACTGTAGAAATATAACGTAAACTCCAATGAGCACAAGTAGCTCAAAAATGTACTTAGTGGAAGTACAGCACTTGAATGAACGTGAGTCACTGCAGAAATCACAGTTATAAGACACTCAGGGATCAAACAAAATAAGAAATGTACTAATTTACAGCCTTGTGCACAAAGAATTAGAGTGACTGAATCAGTGTCAGTCAAACATGATGTCAGTCTGAAGTGCTATTGAATCATTTCTCATTATTTTAAGGTGTTTCTGTTATTTCGTCCACCTCATGCAGACACATGAAGACGGAAAAACAGAAACCAAACAACATGACTTGTAGCTGTACCAGATGAAATGGCAGCTGAGTGAGTGATAAAACTGTTGACAGGAATTACGTCCTCCTCACGTGGAGCTCTCAAGTTATATTTAACGTTAAATCTCCGTCCTCGGTGATTTGGCTGCACTGTGTGGAACCATCAGCCGCCTTTTAATAGCACAACATCCAGGCGACGCTGCACTCCGTCAGAGATGTGACGGCAAGAAGTGGTGCTTCTCTTATTGTCTTTAAGGATTTACCGCCTCATGTTGTTTTAATAAAGAAGAAGCGAGAAAGAAATGCGTCTCGGCTTCAGTCTAATGCATCACATCTGCATGTGTTGTTTCCTGTGGATCCTTTGAGCGTCGGTTATGTAATCTGAATCATGGAGGAAAAAAGGTGGAATCTACAGCGCTGCTATGTTGACTAGAAGACGACTGACATGGTGGTTTTCAGGGCCAGTAATAGTAATCAAGGGGACCAATATAACACCAATCAGCCACAAGATTAACACCACCTGCCCAGTGTTGTGTTGGTCCCCGATGTGCTGCCGTTGGGGCAACTCGGTCCCCACAAAACTACATTCCCATGCGACCAAACTGTGTTCTCAGCTATGTTTTGAGGGGAAACACATTTTCTGCCAGATCACGTTTCTTTGCAATGTATGAAAAATACGTCTCTCAGATGAGGCAGGACTTATCTAACCCAGAAAATGGAGGAGACGCCTTTAGCCTGTAGTGAAATGGTGGTATTTTAACCCCAACCGTGACATTTTTCCGAACACTAAACACGTAATTTCCATGTCTGACCTTAACCAAGCTTCTAACATAAAAGTGTCTGACAAAGAGTGATATATTCCTCGTCCTGACCGAGTAGTTTTTGTGCCTAAACCGAACCAGAAAGCCAGTAGAAACCTAAAGCAAATGAAAAGAAGGACAATTAAATTTAATTCTGAGATTGATGGTCTCTCGTCCCATTTGATGCTGGTCTTCTGGGTGAAAGTCTGGTTGCTGGTCTGTGCCTCCATCTTCTGCTTCCACTTTCTCATGTGGCCTTTCCCATCACATCACAGGCCACAAATCAAGTTTATTTCAAAACAAGAGTTTGTTCTCTTCATAGCATAATTTCGACTGCAGTTCGGTTTTGTAGGATCGTAATTTCGTGGGCATGAACGCCAACTCTGGGGGTTCGAGCCGTGGTGTCTTGTATCGTAACATTGGCAGCCTCTATCTTTGGTCCAGGGAGTTGCAGGGTGGAGCCTTGGTTGGTGATTGGACGAGAAGCCCCTGACTGCAGTGTGTAGTTTGGGGCGTAGCGCAACGTTCAACTTTACTTTATTTTGCAGCAGTTTGGTGACAATCAAACCCTCACCCTCAACCTAACCGTAACCCTTTAGGAATGTACGCATCTAATGCAACTCAGAGTGGAACCAAATACAGGTTTGTGACTATGCTAGAAGCATCATGCAGGCAGTGTCCCAGTGGGTGGAGTCAAATGTTAGATTCAGCCAATAGCATGCCAACGAGCAGCGTTGAGCACCGCCCCGAACTGATAGATTCAGCCAATAGCATGCCGATGTTGAGCAATGTTGAGCTCCTGCCTCAAACTGCTCACTGTCCAGGGGTACTTGGATCGGACTGGGATATGAAGAGTTTGAAGGCCAACACCTTGGACTCTATCATGTTCTTGTTGAAGTTTCTGTGCAGTTTTGAGGGTGGTGCCACACATTGTCGGTGTGGGATAATGTCTAGTTGCGTGATATAAGTGCACATTAGTCTGATGCAGCAGATGTCGACTTCGGGTATAAGCCTGCTGTTTCCACGTTTCGCAGCTTCCACCTTCCCTTCCAAATCTGCTTGTACAGTTTCCTCTTGGCTACAGGGAACAACGTCAACAGCCTCTAAGCAGCAACCTACATGATAAAAAGTTTTGCTAAAGCGTTGGATCACGCTAGTCTTGCTTTGACAGACCACTCTATAGAACACAATGGTCTGACTGCACCTCATTATCATTCTGCTATAAATGAAGAAATACGCTCTGGGTTGGGCGGAGTTAAGCGACGGATGTGGTTTTTGTGTGACCTCAAAATAGTGGTGGTGGAAGATTTGCATGCAGGGAGGTGAACTGTAACACACGGATAGCGGAAGGAAGGAAGGACAAAGCCAGCTGAAATGAGTGGTGGATTACACCCGCATCCTACATCTGGTGATAAGGCGGGCCTGCTTGTTTTCTACACTAAATTAACTGTTTTAATGACAGTCTTTGCCTCCCTGCAGAGCAAAACCAATTCCTTCGACACTATTCTGCAAGGAAACCATCATTGCATCCCGGCTTAGCAATGCCCAAGATGACTGTAGCCAGTTAGAAGGAAATGCAAACATGCCAGAGCAAAACGATGATGAGGTGCAGTCAGACCATTCTCCAGCACTGACACTGTGCTTTGGAGATGGATCTGACTGTGCGAGACCACTGGACCCAAGGTTTCCTAGGAGAACGTTGCATTTTAACGAGACAATCGATGTAATCCACTTCACCTGACAATGATGTGGCTAAACGGTGTATGTTTGCAGCAAAAATAGAAATCCTAGTGTCACAATTTAGACATTTAACACAAGCTAAGAAGCAGAACTTTGCTAAAATGCCTTTGTTAATTTATGTTTTACCTATGTTTTTGATTGGCCGTTGCTTGTGACTTATAACCCATCAGATAATGCCAAAGTAGCACATTTGTAAATTCATTTATTTGCACTGCAATGCAGATAATGCAGATAACTGTGAAAATGTTTAGTATTCAGTCGTCCAGTTCGGTATTCTATTGGTTCTTAGCATTGAATGGCTACTGCTGAAAATATATTTTTTAATACATAGAAGAGGGATGTGATGGGAAAAGGTGTTCATTCTGGTCTTGATAATCGTGTTATTATCCTCAACAGCAGTGTGATTTATCCTTAGAAATCTGAAACATTCCTCCTCACACATCTTCGGTCTGTTATTCAGCTCTCAGACTTATTTGTCTCGGAGGTAATGCTAGGTTTCGTCACACCATCTATATCTTTCTTGGTCCGGATTCTTATTCGTGAGCCTGGTTTTAAAATGGGCGTCATTACCTTGTAAAGTGTCAGACTGCATTGTTATGAGGAGAGCTCGTACATCCGTCATCTGCATGTGCATTGTTCTACGTGTCACTTAAGTGATGAGAGATGTTTGGAAATGCTAATTAGCATTCAGATCTGGGCCAGCGTTGAAATAGACAAAATAGTTAATTGCTATTGAGTAGACGGGCATCACAAAGCATCATTGTTCTGGCTCTACATTGAAGTCTGTCAACAAGTGTTGGAGATATCTTTCTAAATCAGACAAAAACATACAGCACCGATGACAAAACCGCCTTGACAGAGGTGAAAATTAGGCTTGGCTACATAAATTCTTGGATTAATCTTTAAAATATGATTAAAACACGACTTATAAAGAGGCTAACAGGAGATTTAATGCAGTGCAGAGAGCAGAGAAGTAACAAGGTTGAGCACCTTGTTCGAGTGTGTGAAGTGGAACAACTCATGCCAAACAGTTTAAGGTGTCTTTGTGCAGACTAAAACCTCATCAGGTCCGTATACAGGGCGAGTGCTACAACACAGGAGGACATTTTCTCCCGGCTGTGTAGTGCATTTATGTTGGGAGTGGTCCAGGAGACAGCAGGACTACTTGGCATCGCGAACCATGTTGGAAGAGATGAGAGTTGGGGTCGAAGCAGCAGCAGCAGACTTTGGTCTAACGCATGAGGAAATGTCTGCTAACTGCGAGCGCTGCCTCGGAGTTGGCAGCAAACCGCTCTGACATCCACTACGGGTGGAAATAATGCTGTGTTTTTTTTTTTTTTATTCATGACTCAACAGCGGCAGGGTGTAGGTGGCAGGGTGAAGGTAGTCGGTATAGAGACGCTGTCAGAGCCTGAAATAAAGGTCTCAAGCTCGATTCCTGTAACGGCAAACAAAGGAGTGGTGGAAAGATTGTGAGGAAAGACGGTGGATATCTAGGAGATCAGTAAAGCTAAAATCACTGAGTTTCCATTCATGTTTGGGAGGCAGTACTTTTTTGGTAGGGACAGAAATGTTTGCTGCTACTGAATACCGATCACATATTGAAAGCTGGTATTAAATGTCAGATTTGTCAATGAGTCTTCCTAAACTTTGACTATAATCCCTTTCGGATGGTTACATGAATGCCATGGATACCTTGTTCTTATGTCAATGCCATGATACGTTGCTCTCAGGATCAGCCATTTCATCGCTTTCCATTCATTGTCTATGTCAGCAGCCATGCAATGCATTATGGGAGTTGTCTGTTGCATTTTCAGAGACACAGCGCCACATTAGCAGCAGATTTTTCACATAAAATTGAGGTCTCGGCTGCTTTATGCAAATTAAGCGGGTCACCATCTCTGGCAGCTCTCAAAAACTATTCAGCCAACCATTGTTGGTGTAAAATAAAGACAGATCCAGCAGCTGCAAGGCTTATTTCTCCCTCAGTGTTTTCAGAAAAGCATTTTGGTGAACTATTTTTGTGATTCAAGATAACGATTCCAAACGAGCCACCATGTAGGTTTGAAATCCAGGAGCAGATAGTGAAGTGTTTGAGTCGTCAGGTGCAGCCGGTGTTTGTAGGAATTCGTAGCCTGTATTTGTTTTCTGTTTCTGAGAAGGCAAACAGCTATTGAGCTTTGTAGCTGCACATCCATCGAGTTTACAATGCTGGAAAGTGGCACTGTGTGCAAAAAGACAACATGTACCAACTAGCATTCACGTGGGCAGATCAGCAAATATGTGAGGGTCCGCTAGGGTCAGTGTGACATAAATTCGGTCACTTCCAAAAGTCCGGTGTTATACTTTCCAAGTTTTGGAGTACCTGAAGGTCAATTAGGATCAATATGGCGTAAATTTTGTTATCCCTGAGGAATGATGTGACATTTTTTGAGTCCGGAAGTACACAAAGGTCCACTAGACTTGGTTGGCATGACGTCAACTTGGTCATCCTCCAAAGGTCAGCGTTGGACCTTTCCATGTCTGAGAAAACATTAGAGTCGGCCTGATGCCACTTTAGTCATCTCATCAAGTTTACTAGATTCTGTGCGGACGTTGCTTATTGCCCAAAAATCATGTCTGCACAAGTTCACTCCAAAAGCATTAGTGAACATGTTTGGTAGTGGTGTACATGTAAATACGATGTACTGTGCAAGTAAACAATGGAGTCTATCAAACGGACCTGCACTGACAATAAAAGCCACTTAAAAACAACAAATGTGCGTCTTTATACACCTATCAGGCATAACATTATGACCACCTGCCTAATATTGTGTTGGTCCCCCTTATGTGATCAAAAATGCTCTGAACCATTGGACCAGAGGACCTCTCAGGGTGTCCTATGGGGTCTGGAACCAGGACGTTGGCACTGGATCCTTTGGGTACTCTGGCTTGTGCAGTGGGGCCTCTGTCAATCAAACTTGTTCCACTGCATCCTGTTGATGCTTGATCAGAATGGGGTGTAGGAAGTTTGGAGGTCAAATCAACATGTTGGACCATTGTCATGTTCCTCAACATGTTCCTGATTGGTTGATGTTGTTTCCATGTGGTGGGGTGCATTTTCCTCCAGTGACATTTGGGATTTCCATTAGCATGAGGGAGTGTGTTTGTTGTGGGACAATGTTTATTTGGGTGTCTAAGTCTCATCAATCCATGGTTTTCCATCAGAACAGCACATAGTACCAATATGATCAATGTTATTCACTTCACCTGTGAGTGATCATGATGTTGTGGCTGATCGGTGTACGTCCCCACCATGCATGTCTGCAAGCATGTTCGGCAGTAGTGTTTATACACGGAATATATAAATGTCGACATACTGTGCATGTATAGATTGGAATCTTCCAAGCAGACTGGAAAGTAGTGTAACAACAACTGCAAACATGCACATCCAGAAGGTGTGTAGTAGAGTTTTTTTACTGGTTTTTAGTCGACTTGGATCACTTTGTTCAGCAAATGCGCAGTAGATCGGTATCTACATGTTCCGTGCTCGAACACTACTGTGATTTTAGTGCAGACTTGGACAGAAGAGGAAATTTACGCTAACGTAGTGTTTTACTGAAGTAAAAAGTTCTTGAAGGATTGCTTGTGTGTGTTAACAAAGTAAGATGTTGTCAAAAGTACTGTTCTAATAGTTAATAGACTTATAATGTCCAGCCATATGTTCTGCAGCTCTCCTCCACTTTATGAAGTCCTCTGAACTGATACTGACTCCCATCGTGGCTCGCCTGTGATCGACGTTTGTTCGTTCTTCTTCTACTACACGCAACTGTATTGAAGCGGGACGTTTATTAGAATCAGACATGGCAAAAGCTGAGGTATGCTCCAGCTGTCAAAGTGTATTATCTGCTGCTTGCGCTGTGCTGTTGTTGTCAGCATGTGAAATTCCGAGAAATTGTGGAAAATATCAAACAGCTCTGGTGTTCACAGGGATTATTGGTATTGTCGGAGTGGTTACAAGCTCCTGAACGGAAAAATGTGATTGTAAGGAAGCGTGTAGACATTTGATCAAAAGTCCACATGGCAAATCCGTCACAAAAAAATAGAACTACAAGAAGAGCTGTACGTCTGGGTTTTTTTGTTGTTATATTCTCAGTATCTAACCCTCACTTACTCCCAGTTCTGTGTAGATGTTTTGAAATTCCACACAGGTCACAGCTGAGCACATCAACACTGAGGCAGCAGAGAGGAAATTGGGGGATTTAGGTTGGTTGCAAGAAAATCAAGGAGTGTGTATACCAGCAGAGAGGAGACGAGTAAAGAAACTAATGAAACTCCACCTACTTGCAGCAGGCAACACCCACTGCTTCAGACAACCCTTATGACCTCTAGCTCTTATTTGTACACCTGAGGTCTGTACTACAGAGCAGGATTTGGGCTTAGCGACGAGTTGTCAGGGCTATGACCTTACGCCAGAATCCTAACCTGCTCCAGAGAAGGTTGCGTTTGAAATAACAGATAAACACGTATTACAACATCGCCTACCGAGCAATCAGTTGTCTTGGAAAATGGCGTCACTGTTCCCAGAAGGTCCAAAGCTCGGTGGGCAGATGAGTAAGAGGATCTCTGAGGAGGGCAACAGTTTTTACAGCTGCAGTTTCAAAGCCTTTTCATTGTTTTTTGGCGTTTATGTATCGACATAATCCTAAAACAGATACTGATAAAGCACCACAGCAGTTTTACATGAACCAAATGAATGACAAAATTGCTGTTTACTTGCTCCTGAAACCTTTAACATCACCAAGCAGCTGAAAGAACAAGGCTAAAACTGTGTTACATGTCATGAGAGTGAATGCGAGATTACTGGATTCATCCTCCACATCACCAGTGAAATAGTTTTATTTTTCATTATTTATTCTTTACATAATCTGTCTTTTTTGTGACTAGCATAAAGGGAACACATCTGTAATTTTGTTATACAATCTTGTGTTTCATAATAACACTGAATAAGAAGCCTACATCAAAGCAACATATACACAGCTGAAATTTTACTGCCTTACATGAAGCAGTGATCCTGATACGCCTTCATTGCCACCCTTCCTACGTAGTTTTGCGTGCAGCTGTGTTGCCTTTAGCCTGCATTAGAGTTTTAAATTCCTCATATTGGTTTAGGATTATAGTTTGTTCTGCCTGTAAGAAATGTGCGGCTCTATACCTGTCCGATTGGTCGTCTGGTGCTAACTCCGTCTCCTTCAAGTGCTAATAGCTAGACTCAGAAACCCTGGATTGACTTGCTTAGCTGATAACCGCCAGATAGCGAGGAGATATCCCCGGTAGGTTGAACTTGTTTTGTAGTACAGGCCTCTGCTCTCCTGCCTTAGTCTGACTCCCTGGATGTAATAATAATAATAATAATAATAATGCATCAATTTTATATAGCGCTTTTTTGGACACTCAAAGACGCTTTACAGTAAGGACAAGATAAACAAACAAACAAACAAACAACAACAACAACAACAACAACAACAACAACAACAACAAAAAAAGAGGGGGGGGGTTAAGCAAATGCCAGGTTAAACAGATGTGTTTTGAGAAGGGTTTTGAAAGTTGAAAGAGAGTCACAGTTCCTGATGGATGATGGGAGTGAGTTCCAAAGTTGGGGGGCAGCAGCTGCGAAGGCTCGGTCGGTAGACTACGGGTATAAGCTTGCCATGCTATGTGCGTGTTATTGTTTTCAAAATCCACTTCATTACAGGAAATAGCAACAACCCCCTCCTTGCAGCAACCTACCACATCTAAAATGTGAGATTTTGCAGAGGATGGTGCAGTATGGCAGCCCTGCTAGTCTTTACTGGTGGATTATCCATTTTACTGACCGTGCTCGTCTCCCTGCATGCAAATATCCCACCAAAACATTTCCAGTTTTGCTATTTTGAGTGAACACCGAAGCTGCATCCTTCCCTACACCTAAGGTTAACTTGCTTCTAGGCTTAAAACTGAAACTGGGCTTCTTTTTTCAGAAATAAATCATGTTTTTCACTGCAAGTCAGAAAACATTTGATCACCACAACTTTTTTTACCCTTGTTGGACTATGGAGACCTGCTTTTTATGAACGCTCCAGATCAGTTTTTAAAGAAATTGGACACTGTCTACCACTGTGCTTTGCGTTTTATTACTGGTTGCAGCTGTCATGTGCATCACTGTTGCTTATATGCTGCCGCACGTTGTCCATCTTCGTATGCTCGTAGATTCTCTCACTGGCTGACTTTTATTTATAAATCTATCCTTGGACTTCTGCCTACATACTTGTTTTTACACATGTGTAGAAAACTCAGCCGACATCATACAGTTGCAGGTCCCAAGAGTCAGAACTGAACTGGGCAAAAAGGCTTTTAAATTTTCTGCCCCATCTACCTGGAATGACCTGCAGAAGGACTTGAAGTTGAATTCAAGACAACTATAAAAGACAGAGAAATAAGCTCTATTGGATCTTGTGGTTGCACTGAGTAATCACTCTGGTTTTTCTGTAGTGTGTGAAACTGTGACCGTACTTTATTTGTGTTTTGTGACTTTGTTGTGATCTGTTTTATGCTGCCGTCTTGGCCAGGTCACTCTTGAAAAAGAAAATCTCAATGAGTTTTTTTTACCTGGTTTAATAAAGGATATGATGACCCAAGATGATTGTGATTGGTTTAAAGGAATACAAACAAGCCAGAGCATTTCTTTTTTTCTGCAGAATAACAGTGAAGAGCAGCCAGACTATCACGTACAACACAATGGGCTGACTAAGCGAGTTTGCTCCAGCCTCAGTTTTTACATCTTTCTTGGTGTTGCAGATATGAACAGACTCTGCATCTGACTTACATCTGGAGTTGATTCATGCGTACACAAGGGTTCGTAGGACGTCGGGTAAATAAATAAGTAATCATACACGGCTGACTGGTGGCTGGCCATTATTAAGCGCCGCAATCTCGAAAAATTCTTGACGCATGTTCATGTGGACTGGAAGTTTGTTACGAAATGTTACGACTTTATAATGACGGGTTCAGACTGCACAGTATCGGCCTGAAATATGTAGGAAGTCGGGTCCAACAATTGATCCTTTTATCCCTGTTTAGTGTGTGATGCAGCATCTGGAACGCCTCGTGAAGTCCCGACAAAAGCTTTTCTACTGTTGTGTAACAACCGCTACAGAGTGTTCATGGCATTGACCAGTGCAGAGCTCCCTTCTGCACACAGCATGGCGAAGTACAGACATCCTAAAGAATAGACAGTGGTGGAAGAAGTATTAAGATCCTTTACTTAAGTACAGCTGCATTAGTGTTGCAGATGTTAAAAGATGAGCTAATTTGAACTATTTTACGTTTTGTAGGGTAGATTAATCTTCAGCAATGCATCGTTTGTGGTGTCGCTGTCCTGCGAGAACCATGTGTCTCTAAAAAAGTCAGCACACTGTGATCTCAGCTCTGTGATGATTCACTCCCCAGCTAATCCAAGAGGGTTATAAAAACTACTTTGTATCTTATCAAGTGTGGGAATGTTCTCAACTTATCGAGGATTATTCAGCACAGTCACCAAATTTGGAGCAACGTGGTTTTTACTCCTTGCCTTCGCCCTGAGTCAGCTGGGAAAGGCTCCCCGCAACCCTACAGAGGATTAAGTGGTGTATAGATAATGGATGGATGGATGGTTTTACTACTAACTCAAGTGGTCAGACAAATGTAGTTGAGTCAAACGTATAATATTGGCCTCTGAGATGTTGTGCAGTAGAAGCATAATGGACATGTACAAGTACTTTTGATATATGGGAAAGAACAGTGCTTAAATAAAAGTACTGAGTTGCATTTTTGCATTGAGGATAGGCCAATGATAGCCTTCCCAATGGCACGGCTTGGGCATTGAACTGTGACCAAACTATAGTCAGCCATGTGGCATTTTTGCAGCGTTTGAAGAAAACTGATATATTTTTAAAAAAAACAATGAGTGAACTTATCGCTGTTGCTCTTCTGTCTGCAGTTGTCTACATCTGCGGGCCCTTGGAGACGTTCCTGAACATCATGAAGCTGTTTCAGAGCGAGATCCAGGACCCGGAAAACTACGCTATCTTCTATCTGGACGTGTTTGCCGAGAGCCTGACGGATCGCAAACCGTGGCAGAACCCCGAGTCCGACTGGGCCGATCCCATCGAGGTCTTCAAGGTACATTAAACACTGAAAGTACATCCACATGCACGTGTATGCTCCCTTTTCTTGATTTAACATGTGAACTGCCACTGTTTAATTGGCAATAATACAAGACAACCATTGGGAGATGGAGGTCTGTGACTGACTCTATCCTAATTAATTGGGTGTTTCAATTAATTCCCATTGAGTTAAGCAAACATTAGCAAAAGTGCTGGAAAGCAAAAGAAGGTAAAGCTTTTATGCTAATGAAATGCATGTGTAAGAAAAGCTTAAATACACTCTGATTAGCTTAAGAAGTTGCTTCAGCTTTGCCGATGGGTGCTCAAATTAAAGTCTCCCACTCCCAGAGGATCCAACCAAACCCCCTCCCACCACTTTAGGGAGTGAAATTCTTGCATGACATTAATGAATGAGGGGATGTGTTTTCACAGGAAGCCATTTAGCCGTACAAATTAGCGCACGGAGAAATAAGAAAGTGGGCACAGATGTGTCGCTCGTCTAATTCATCCCCTTAAATGTCACAGCGGCTCTTCTTAATTCAGTATTCACAAAGTTTCGGAGGCGCTTTTGGAATGTAAATCCAGCATAATATCAAACTGATTAAGGCAACTTTTGTCATAATGGAGGGAATTAAAATGCTAAAATCCGTTAGAGCATTAACTTAGGATATCTTGTGCTTTCCATTTACAAGTCTTATAGGTGGTCTAGTGTTGTGTGTAAATGCACCGTTCCCAATGCATTTCAATTTTCTTATCTCTCCTCATTTGCAGATGTGCTCTTTGTTCTTCTAAAATGCATAACTGCTTTGCAAAAGTCAAGTTTTAACCGGAACAAATACTAAAATGTTTGATCATGGCACTTAAAAACCAGTGGCTGAGTATCAGATGCTGTCTCCTGATACCTACATCTGCTCACAAGGGTTGGATTTAATTCAAGAAGGAAGCAATTTTGAGATCAGAGACCAGATTTAATGAGTAATTGAAGTGTTTTTTTCTCTCGTTGGAACCGTGAGTTGTGATGAAACAGCTCCAGTGATCTGACTGTGTGTTTATCTGGATGTGAACTGTTCCTAACCTTGGCTGGAGAACAAAACTTTGGCTCCAGTGCTGCTGATCATGCAAGGCGTTAATTTGTCTGCAGGCCATAACAGGGCTCATTATGGCAATATGCTTTCCTTTAGCGCAATAATTGCTCGAGGAAGTTTGTGGAGGGGTTCCAATTACCGTTGTAACGTGAAAAACAATCCGTAGCTTCTTTTCCCGGTTAAACGCGAAGCTAAAAGACTTAATAGAAATGCCAGAAAGTTGTTTTTGTGACTGCAAATATGTGAACAGCCTCAAAGGTCAGCTGCGTTGCACTGAAATGTCTCCCTGAACGTTTGATTTCTCTGTTCAAACGCTTGATCAGACACTGAAGGCCCCCGTTAATACTTGTGTTGTTATAAAGCAATTTGTAGCCGACATTTTCCAAATCATGAAAGCCGCGGCACGACAGGTTTCTACACAGTCTGTCTCAAAACACATAATTTAGTCTCACAACAGTCAAGGTTTGATTTAATCACTCCTCGTTTTGTACTAAAAAGACTAAAAAGCTCTGAAGCAATTTGTTTGTGGGAATCTGACAGTGAAAACAGTGTGCAGCCCAACAAATGTGTGTCCCTGTAGGCGACAGGAAGGCAAAGAAGCTACTGTCTGGCTGTTATTACAAAGCAAGAAAACTGCTGCTCCTGCTGCTGCTGCTATTGTTGATGTGATTCTGGTGTCTTGAAATGTTTGCACTGCATGAATTATGAGGCTTCGTGCAATTTGGTTCACAATGCTCGGATGTCATTCAGAATACAGAAGCAGACTTTCTTTGTGTGTCCTGTATTCAAACTAATTAAACATGCTTTTGTTCTATAGAAAACTAACCCTTTACAATTAAAATGTTAGATTTTCAGCACCTGAAATTCTGTATTCAGCTGTATCATTGGGTATAAAGGTTTTTCTATCTCTTTTAGACAAACTAGACTGCTATTTTGCCAGGATATAAACAAGTCATTTCTAAATTCACCATTACAAACAGTCTATAGCGCTCTGAAACATTTGCCAGCGGAGTTTAATACAAATCAACACAGAATTTGTGCAATTAGATGTTATTGTATTTGATAGAGTGATGCATGTAGTGTCTCGTTTTCAGATAGTAATTTCTAGAAAACTGAGAGAAATAGAGGAGCCTGGCAGTGTTGTTGTAGCCTCAGTTAGCAAGCTAGCACCTTGATGATGCTAACAGCTTAAGATTAAGCCCTGAAACGACGACAAGTATATATTGTGCTTTTATTTACTTTACCAAAAGTTAAATTTTTCTAAGGATGACTAATTTTATATGTTATTATATATTATGCATATGTACATCCTAAATTCAGGCGTCACATTTCTAGAACCTTCCAGTAAAAGCTAGCTACATTGGAGACATTTGGTTGTTTTTACGGTGGCTAACAGACTTCTTATGCTATCAAGTTGGGGTATATTACAGCAAAAGTTTGTTGTTTACATTCGGTATATTTATTTTGTTCTGTTTCTGGTGATAGTTTAAGAACGCCAGCTGCTCAGCAATGAACGTTAGCTTTGATTTGTCTGTTAGCATGCTAAAAGCTAATTGACCGTTAGCCTGTGAGTCAGTTAGCAGTTTGTTTTTCCTCTTATGCATCACACTTAATGTTTATTTACATGACACCACTGTTAATCACAGCCTGAGATATGTCGATTATTAGCAACAAAACTGCCGTAAAAATATAATATTAATCTGATTTTTCACTCACGTTTACTGAGTTAGATTTTTTAGCCATTATCAATCCTGATCATAACTACCAAATATGTATTCAGCTTCAGGATGTTAGCCCTCCTGTCAATCTGTTTACATGATTTCACATTTGTTGTTAATGTTCTCCTTCTCTGTGCCTCCTCCAGTCTGTTTTCGTCATAACCTACCGGCCTCCTGATAACCCAGAATACAAAGACTTCCAGAAGAAGCTCCACGCCAGAGCTCAGAGGGATTTCGGCGTCCATTTGGAACCGTCGCTGGTAAGTTGTCGCCTCTGAAATCCTTGCGAGTTCTCCGCAGCATCACAGCCTATTTAATCTTTTATAGGGTTCTCTGTGCAGAAAAACACCCCACTGTGCTGTGTAATTGTCAGCATTTAATGATGAATGATGTTTACGATAACATTAGCGATTAATACTTTTATTATTGCTGCTTTTATCTCAACTTTTACATAAGCGAGCTTCACTTAAGTACAATAGTCTTGACTACTTTCCTTGGCTAAAACTGTACCATTTCATCGAAGAAGGCTTTTAAACCCTGGCTGAAGGTTTGGTATCGCCTCCTTTAAAGGTCCCATATGGTGAAAATCTATTTTATCGTCTTTTGTGGCTATTATAAATTTGGAACCGTAAAATAAAAGCTGTTAACAAATGAAAACATTTGCTTCTCCAATTCCCGCAGAACTGCTTTAGCTAACTCTTAAATAGGTCAGGTACAAGCAAAACACACCAGATCTTCTGTTGTTGGCTGCAAAAGTGAACGCAAGAGTCTTCATACACCCCCAGCATATCAGGGCCTGAAGACTGAGTGGATTACATTTACTGTAATGGCAATGTCACCACAACAATAGGAAAATCCATAGTGTTAGTGTGGCTAATGTGGCTAACGTTAGCATTAGCTTTGATCATAAGCTCACAGGTCACAGCTCTGTGGAAATTGAAATGCTTAGGGACATTCAGAGATCAGGGATCAGGAAACTTTAAAAGTAGAAAGGAGTGAGTGTGAAATACTGTGTTTTCACGAGGAATGTTGTGCTTCAACTTTAGCTGGTGTTCGCATCCGTTAGCTTCTCTCCTGCTCTCTGTGCTCACATAAACTGCTTTTTAATACAGCTGAATTCCCAATCAAGCTGTTCTTATGTACATAACTCTCTGTTACTGTTGTCAGACAACGGAACAAGTATGAAATAGAGACTGAAATGCTGCCAATTAAGACTACATGTTAACCATTTCCCAAGCTGCTGCTCTGCACCTGCATAACCTCAACATTGTCTGACAAATTTACTATATACGAGTTAAAAACAACGGCTGTGCTGTAAATTTAGCGACATTTCCATGTAAAATAATCCTAAGAAGTGACAGAAAGTCCAACATATCACATCAATATCAGCTGTTCAATCCGTCAATCACAGATAAGGAGAGAGTTTTCTTCCTGAAGGGGGCGGGGACAGAGGTAGCTCAGCTGTATTTAAAGCTACAGACACCGAAACAGCCCGTTTAGAACAAGACTAAAACCAGGGATTGTTGAGTCACAGTGAAATTAACCATCTTTGTCACGTTTTTACAGATGGACTACATCGCCGGCAGCTTCTACGATGGTTTTGTTCTGTACGCGATGGCCTTGGAGGAGACGTTGGCGGAGGGCGGGGCCCAGAATGACGGCATCAACATCACAATGAGGACACAGAACCGCCATTTCTGGGGTGAGCGAAGTGTATCAACAGCTTCATGCATCTGCAAACCTCTCAGAAGTCTCAAACAATAAATGACTGACTCTAGACGTGAGCGGCTGTATGTTGGTACTGTTTTACTTCTACCCACCAACTATAAACTTGCCACTGGATTATGGGACCGTATGCAAAACATCAACTTGATACTACTCCACCTCCACCTAAGATCATTTCACTATAAAGCGACGGCTGCATTTCAGATCAAAAGGCAACAGCTCTCTGATAAATATGCCGCCTGGCTCGTCTGCACGATATTAAAAAAGCACCAGTGGACCTAAAATGCGATTATAAATCTGCCCTTTCAACGCAGCGATTTATCGAACAGTTATCACACAACACTCCGGTTAACGGTCCGTTTGATGTTTGATGTGGCTGCTCACACACTTCCCTGTTTACTTTGCCCGCTGCCAGATCTCACGCCGGACTGGGGGAGGCCGAACAATGGGATTTTGTTGCCTCGGCTTGAAAGGATTGATGGGGGCTGGTTTGCTCGGCATGATGGGAAAAAACTGAGAAAATAGGGCCCAAGTTGAGGATGATAACGGGAACTCTGGCTTTATTATTGTTGGTGTTTCAATAATGTTAATGTTACCTTTTTAACAGATGCATAAACTTCTTAAATATGCTATATTAGCTCAGAAAATGTACTTTTTATAATATTTACAGGTTTGAAATCGTATATGTGTTTGGGATCTTAGTGCAAAAGCTGCTAATGAAGCTCTTGTGACGTGTATTGTGTAATAATGCTAAAATTTAACATGGCACAATCATAATTTTCACATATATCTATACTTGTTTGAAGGAAAAACACTCCACGAACTCCTTTGCGCTTCCTGGGTCTTGGTTTGTGCAAGAAAAATGACTGTCAAACGACTAACGTGGACATTTTCTGTGTTTTTAGGAGTGACAGGAGTTGTTTCCACGGACGACAAAAACGCCCGAAACATAGACGTCAACCTGTGGGCGATGACCAACCAGGAGACAGGAGAGTACGGGGTGAGCCACGGTTCTACTGTTGGAGTGACGCTTTGATTGATGTTAGAGGTAGTAGATCAATAAACCATCATATACTTGATATAAACTAGTCTTTTAAAATCCCACTTTCTCAGAGGTGGAGGAATCATTTAGATGTTTTACTCGATTAAAAACTACTGACACAACACTGTAAAATGACTCTGTTGCATGTAGAAGTCGTGCAGTTAAAACGCTAGTTAAGTAAAAGTATAGAAGTATAATCAGGAAAAAGCAGTTAGAGCATTAAAATGAAAGAGTTCAACACAGAAACATCCATCTATACAATAAATTAGCAAAGATAAAGTAAGATTTTACTGTTGTAGCTGGTTAATGTGAGGCTAATTCTGAACTTTGTCAGTATAGGACTGGAACTATGATTATTGCCATCATGGATTAGTTTTCTGATAATTTTTCTACCATTAATAAATCGACTGATTTGTAAAGAATTCAGAAAATAGCAAATTGTGCCGTCACAGTTAATCAAAAGTGAAAGCGCAAAGTGAAACCATGACTATGCTGTCCAACTGAGAGTCCAAACTTCAAAATAAGTAAAGTAAATAAAAGAAAAAGCAGCAAATCTTCACATTTATGAAGCTAATAAACATAAAAAAGGACACAAACCATCATCAAAGTAGTTGCTAATTAAGTTTCTGTCCATAAACTGACTGATTAATCGACTGTTGCTTCAGCTGTACGCCTATAAACCATTGGTTAGTTGAAGTAATAATGAAAAACGGTCACTTTTTAAAATGTATTTTGTGTTTATTTGTGCAGTAAGTCATAAATAAAGCTGATAACTCAAAAGCCACGGAGAGAAAAGACCCCAGTAAAGTGCAGCTTCGTCAGATTTCTACTTGAGTAAATGTACTTTGTGATATTCCACCGCTGAGTTCTGCATTGAGATCTGGGATGGGATTATATGTTGAGATGTCAATGGGAAAAATGCTGCAAAATAAACTCTAACATTAACTTTTGCCTACTTCCCCTTCAGATGTGATGCTGTTATCCCTCTAAAGATCTAATCTCTGGTCGTACTTTATTAAACTGTCATAAATGCAGCAGATTGGAGAAGAACGTTCTGACCAAAGCTGCACATTTTGCAGAATTTAAAGAGGAAAATTCGTGTTGTAGCAGAGCTCTGTTGGGACTGTAATGACAGATAGAGGAACAAAACACCCAGGAGCAAACAGATTGTCACCAACAGCTGATAATCACATTTGGCAGAGACGGTTCAGCCGTGAATGGACTGGACTGATAAGGAAATGAGGGACTCAGTAGATCCTTGTGTTGGATAGTGGTGTTTTATAACATACATGCTGTAGAGGGGCAATCTGAGAACCATTAGGGGCAGTGGTGGCGCAATGGGTTAAGCCCTGGGCTGCTGATCGAAAGGTTGACGGTTTGAACCCCCACTATGGCTACTGTTGGGCCCCTGAGCAAGGCCCTCAACCCCTGTCTACTCCCATGGCAGCCCTCTGCTCCCAATCTATGTGGGTTGGGTTAAATGCAGAACTGAATTTCTCCGAGGGGATTAATAAAAGTTAAATTATTATTAGCAATAAGCACATTTGGACACAAGATAAATAAGCATATACTAATATTGGGGCCCTGCATTGTCTCTCATTTCTTCTTATCTTGTTGCTTTTAGTTCTCTAATTAAGACATAAAACATCCGCCAGACTTTTACTTTAGAAAAGAGGTCAGAGTTTCTAAATATTAAATGACGGATTCGACTTGATGCTACAAACGCAGTTACATAGCCTCTAAATGAGTCCATCTGGGGAATCAAACAGTTGATTCTTATAAAAACTTGTAATATAATGTAATTATTGTAAGTTTCTTTGGTGGAGGATTGTCTTTTAATGGCTGTTTGTCAGATTATTAGCTAAACTGCTGCTGGAAATGAACTGGAATGCTACGTAAAGAAGAAAGAACTGCATTTTGTATTGCTTTACGCTGAGGTTCAGTGTTGATTATTGATTTTAAAAAGTCTCCAGGAAAGGTTTCAAGCATTTTAGTGTCCATAAAGTGCAAATGTTAATAGTATTTTACATTTTTTTAACACTAAAAACCCAGTTTGTCTCCTACAAAGCTGTCTTTTTCTTGTCGACTCAACCAGTGAGGATTTTTCTGATGTACGATGTATGATTTTCATGAAACAGTAAAAGATTAATTCACTTCTTGTGCCCCAAATTAGTGCAGTTATAATTTGTCATAATTAGTTACGTGCAGTTTAAAAACCACCATAGATTCAGAGAAGCGTTCGACGTCCCAAATGGAGAGTGGACGTGACTACGCTTGAGTGTGTCGCGTTCTGAAAACCCTGCTGTGCGTTTATTTATTTATTTATGTATTTATTTATTTCTGCTCTGAGGGCAGGAGAAGTGGGTTAGCTACACTTGACTTCAGTTAGAATTTCATAGCGGTCCTGAGAGGCTGTCAGCGGGACTTCCTGGTCTCATTTATCTCGGGCTTTTAATTGGTCGATTCAGGCGGCCGACTGACCCGAGCAGCCAGCAGCAGCCTGGTCGGAAACATCAGAGGAGGGAAGAGTTTCAGCTTTCAGAATCTAAGACGACTGTATTGTGTTGTGTAGCTGGTGATTTCTGAACGTTCATCCATTTATTAGTCCTGAATCACTGAGATGGATGCTAATTACACTGCATATATACAAACATGCATCTTCTATTTTGTATTTTATTATCATTTTCTTCTCTTTACAATAATAATAAGGTCAAATATGTGATGCCACAGCTTTGTTAGTAGGAAAAAAGTGCTGCACATTATGGCTCTAAATGCGTTTCCCTTTAATTTGGATGTTATTTAAGTCCTTTGTGTTCCTCAACAGCAACATTTTCAACACTTTTTTCCAGCTTAACACCAAAACATCATCATAAAATAAGCAAAATAGAATGAAAACATGCTAATACAGATAAAAAAAATAAAATTATAAGCATAGCTTGCCCATTCGGAGTCCAGGGAATCCTTAATTTTGTTGGGTTTTCATGTATATCTATGCAGGTTAATCTCCATAATCAATAATACTGTAGGGTTTTAAAGGTAAAATTGTGTTTTATATAATTTCTGTAGGGTTTTAATCCTTAATATTTAAACTACTTGGATAATTTCACATCATAAACTAGAAATGCACTCAGAGAGCTCATACCACCGCCAAGCAGCTTCAGTCCACCCCCAACACAATCTCCCAATTCACATATTTTCTATGGAACGTTACAGATACAGATGTAATTACATACAGTTCAAATGTCCTACCGACAATGCGGCCTTCACCCCATCCGACCTAATGAACAGGCGCGGCCTCTAGCGCGGCAGCTCCTAACAGCCTCCCAGCTTCTTAGACAACCGGAGATAAGAATGCTGGCCCAACCGTGCGTATGTCGCTCAGGAAGGAAAGAGAAGTCCGTCACTGTCGCTGTCTGTCGCGTGGAGCCCCAAAATGTCATGTGGTCAGAGGGGGTTACCCCAAAAACAAGAGTGCCCTCTGGTGGCTTTTAGAGTAAACCGGTGATCCGGATCAGTCCCAAAATGTCATCATTTCTTCATTGTCCCATTTCACACATTTCCTGAAAATTTCATCCAAATCTG
>CM045460.1:26280704-26411679 GCA_024666655.1 Dascyllus trimaculatus
CTTGTCCGGAATGATTCAAAACCGTCCAGCATGACAAAAACCTGCTCAGAATTACATCACAGTGTCCTTTGAGATTTGTATTTTTTTCCGAAATGACTTAAAAATTGTCCAAAATAATAAACGTGTTCACAGTGGCAAAGTTTGTTGAAATTTGTCCAACATGACAAAAACTTGTCCACATTGACTCAGTATGACCAAAACGAATCAGACTTGGTCAAAAATGTCTGTAAATTTGCGTAAAATGACAAAAACCCTGTCCATGATGACTTGTAACGTGTCTACACAGACTCCAAAACGTCTAACGTGACTTGAAATTAGTCCAGAATGACAAAAAAAACATGTAAAAACTGACAACATCTCGTCCACATGAGTGTAAATGGTATAGAGCAGGGGTGTCCAATCCTGGTCCTGGAGGGCCGCCATCCTGCATGTTTTAGATGTTTCCCTCTTCCAACACACCTGATTCAAATGATCAGCTCATCATCAAGCTCTGCAGAACATAGACATATATACGTAGACGCCGTGTTGACTGCTGCTGCTGATTGGAGCTGACGTGCCTACACGGCGGCCATCTTGGTACAGTGCCACTCGCCCCTACAGTGCATTACGTCTATAGAGGAATGACATGTCTGCACTATAAAAGTGATCATAAATCGATCAGTTGTCAACATATATTGTTTGTTACAAACGTCAGACATGGAGGACGGACAGGCAGACATAAATAGAACAAAAGCATCCAAGCATCCTGTGTCAAAGCTACATGTGTGACGTTTTTAACAAACAAAACCGTTTGGAAATCGGTCGAAAATTCAGTGAATAATTCTACTTTAAGATTGTGGAGTACCTCTTACCTCCGTAGACTTACATTCACTCCCCCCTCTGCTAGCCCTGTACCAAGATGGCGGAGCTTTAGGCACGTCCCTCCACAGTCAATGCGGCGTCTACATGTATATGTCTATGCTGCAGAAGCCTCATAACGATCCTGATCATTTGAATCAGGTGTGTTGGAAGAAGGAAACATCTAAAACATGCAGGATAGCGGCCCTCGAGGACCGGAGTTTGAGACCCCTGGTATAGAGGAATGAGGCCTTAGATGCACAGACAGTAGGTGTTATTAGAGTCCAGTCTTTGATGGTTTTGACATTAAAAGTAATTTCTGTTTTTGATTTTCTGTTCTCTGCCTGCAGGTTTCAGTGCTGAGCTACAGTGCAAAGTTTGCCTCCTGTTATTACGGACCTTTCAGGTGAGTCGGCTCTCAGGAATCAGTGAAGCGGCTCTCTGAGTTGTGGATAACCTGAACCTGTGTTTGCCTGCAGAGACGCTGCTCAGTCAAAACCTGCCTTCGGGGACAGACGCTGCTACCAGCTGCCTGCTGGAGCCAGAGGTCTGGCTGTTCGAGCTGTGGTGAGGTGTTTTAGGTGCACATCTGGATCACTGGGCCCGTATTCACAAAGCATCCTGAGGCTAAAAGTAGCTCTTAGTGACGTCATTCTTAGAAAAATCTTAGAATTTCTCGAATTCTAAGATTTAGAAGGAGGGAGGAGGACTTTTAAGAAGCCTAAGAGTGTCTTAAACAGACAAGATGGCAGAAAGACCGAGAGGAAGGACAGATATTCTCTGTACGTTAAAGGGTGTTAAAAGACAGCGATTTAATAAAACGCTATCGGCTCGATGGTGCAGAGATAATGTTTCTGGTTGACCTCATCAAGGGTGAGTTTACTGTCCCACTCAGCACAGTAATGTAATAACTTCTGAGATGAAAGTCATCACAACATTGTGATACCTGGCCACAGGTAAAATGCACCAATGTAGCAGTGATGACTTGTGTCTGTCACAACCATCTGTCAGCAGAGAGACCAGTCAGACCAGTACAGTCTTTCACAGCCTCGTATCGTTGCGCAATTTATTAATTTCAATCTCCTCTTCTTGAGATTGCAGCACCTACCAGCGCTTCTCACAGCATCACAGGACCTGCTGACAGCTGAGTCTGTGTCCACCATTAATATCAAACACATGAAGTAGTAAAATGACCAACATCAGCATGGACAGTAAACATGACAATAAACAAATCAATATAATCGGCATGTTAATGAGGTACGTTCAAACATTTGAAGCTGTGTCACAACTAATTTAATTTTGCCGAGTTTCATCATCCTAGCATAAAATTAATGTCACCATTACACATTTCTTAATACAGTCCAGGTTCTATGATCGGTTGATTTTACTGTCCATTCATTACTAGAAGCACGGAGCACATTTTTTTCCTTTCCCCCTTTTTGTAACGACCAATCACAGCCTTTAGACTGCGTCACACCTAGCAACGGGGTCAACCACACCTCCTCACTAAGATCAAAGTTTCTGTTCCCTCCTTGCTCAGAGTTGCTCTCAGAAACTTCCTGAATCACTCTTAAGCTAAGATTCCTTGCTGGGAATTTTAAGGCTAAGTTAGGAGCTCTCTTGGAGGACTCTAAGACGCTTTGTGAATACGGGCCCTGGTGTTTTACTGGAGCAGCTGTGGGAGATTTAACTGTTGGTTTACAGGAACGAGATGTGAGAGAAGGAGCTGACATGCTGATGGTGAAGCCTGGGCTGCCTTATCTGGACATCGTGAGGGAAGTCAAAGACAAGGTGGGTGAAGAACGACGCTGCAGTGAAGGATTCTGGGAAGAGCCCGGCAGAGCATTGATCATCAAACCCACCTGTAGGAAGATTTTAAAGGCTGCTTGTTTCCGTCCATTCAGTTCCCGTCTCACCCGCTGGCCGTTTACAACGTGTCGGGGGAGTTTGCGATGATGTGGCACGGAGCTCAGGCCGGAGCGTTCGACCTGAAGGCCGCCGTGATGGAGGCCATGACGGCCTTCCGCCGGGCAGGTGAGGAGAGAGCTCAGACACACCTGAAGGCAGAGCGAATAAAACCTCATGCTGGTATTTTAATGTGTCCGGAAGACTGAGCTGGAAGTCAGAGAGAGAAGATGACAGCAGTTTTATGCTTGTTGGATCATCAGAAACAGGGAAATGTCATGCTTTTATTAAATCAGTATATCAGTGATCAGAGGGAGATAAATTTAGGTGTAACCAGCTGAATAACTGGACTGTCTGTCCCAGTATTTACCAGGTGTTTGTCAAATGAAAAAGAGTAGAGAAGACAAGATTTAGTCCTTGTTAATTTATCGTTATGGATCTAATTGCACTCTTTTTGCATGTGTAGCTGATATTTATTTAAATTTAAGCAGACATAAGGGTTCATTTTTTTGTATATTTGACTTCTTAGACCATTTTAGAGTAACTTTTGTGGGTGTTTATTAAGTTTATTAAGGGGTAATGCAGCTATTTAGTTTCCAAATATGGATGCACGTTACTCCTTTCTGTTATCCTGACGACATCTGAATGTGTCGGCTTCGTATCTGAATGAAAACTCTGGTCGTTCATCTTGTAAAAGTCGCTTCTGCAATCGCACTAATTCAAACTTTCGGTGAAGCACACATCTGAACGTCCGACGCTGCTTGCAGCTTTAATTATTTACTTATAGTTATAAATGATCCCACATGGAGACAGGATGGATGAAGATCAGACAGGAAGTTAAACTGTGAATGTTTCTTTACTTCGGATGGGTGAGGTTGAGTCCAGAGCCTCATCACAGCCGTCAGATATTCTTATTTTACTGTTTTTAAAGGAGTATCGTCACACGTGGACAGAGCTTCCACATGTTAGAACATCATGGATGAACTAGGCAGCTATCTATTTGGACAGTTTAGTTCATTACTGTATTATTCTGTGTGTATTTATGGGAAGATGAGTGTAAAAGTGCAGCGTTTCCATGTCCTAAAACGGCTTATTACAATATAAATCAGTGTCGGTTTAGCTTTAGCTGCTACCAGACTCGATGCTAATGGGTTTTCTCTGACGTAGGCGCTGACATCATCATCACCTACTACACACCTCAGCTGCTCACCTGGCTGAAGGAGTGAAGAACGAAGATGTGAGGCTGGAGGTGGACCAACAGAGGGACTGGCTGGGAGCACCGAGGGAAATTAAGCTAATCAGAAACAAGGCAGCACTTATCGTTTTTACAGCGAGTCTTGTGTCTTGAGTTAGTTGAAGCTTCTGGAGGGCTAACACGGGGAATGTAAAAGTCATTTATTGTGTTGTATTATAGGGGATGTTGCGTCTTCGGGATCAGCGACGGGTAACAGCAGCCGTCTGTCTTCACCACTGTGATGATGAAATGTAGATTTGTATGAATCGTTAAGGTTGTAAGTCGACTCTGAATAAGCTCTGATTGACCAGAATAAATAAAGTCATTCAATCACGTCTGCGAGAGTCTGAGAGTTATTTAAAGCCGACGAATGACCAGGACCAGTATTTGATTAAAAACCTTTTTGACGTCACAGAAAAGTGGAAGTTTAATGAGTCTGAGTCTCATTTTGTTTAAGGTAAGTGGATCAAAAGCTCATATTAAATGCAAATACAGCACATTAACAGCAAGTTAATCCGCATTCAGGTCGGCGTCTGCTCTTTTGCTGCTCATGTTACTGTGAAGCCGAGGTAAAAATGCTCTTAAAATGTATCATTAATTCACTGTTAATTCAGATTTGCTGTGTTATGGTGCCATTTTGTTCTAGTTTCTCATATTTTAATGCATTTAAATGCGGATTCCTGCATGAAATTAAACTTGTTTGCATATTATTCATATTTTTTTTTTTACAACAGTATGCCATTCAACTGTGTGTTTACATTATTTAATGGCATCTGTATATACTGCAGTAGCTGTGCATGCAACACAACAGTAAGGTCGTTAAAATGTACTGATCAAATAAGTCTTGTATTACAAATTTAATAATAGTTGCTCAGGGAATATTACATATAAAATGTGTCTTTCATCATCAGAGGCCTTCTGCTCGGCCATCCCTGATTTGCTTGAAACGTTTTGTCTTTATCATAAACTTTCGATATTTAAAATGCTTTCTGTGAAATTTAGCTTCATGTATCAACTACTATGAGGCCTTCTAGGAATATTTTTGTTTTTGTGGTGCAACTTGTCGAACCTGCTCAATCATATTTTCATTTTTGTGACCAACTATTTCATATTAAACTATTCTACGTGTTTAGTTTAGTATTATTGTGACATGCGGCTACATGTGGTTCAGACAATATCACCAGCCGACTTCTTCCTTATCATTATCTTTTGTCAATGAGCTCAAAGATGGAGCTTTTCATAGCAGCTTCAATTTTTCTGACATTATATGATCTACCTGTCCGATATTACAGATTCTGAATCAGTGACATGATGAGAAACAACAGAGAAGATGTCAGGTTTTAATCTCTAATAGTTCCTGAGATGTTGTTGTTTAAATAAGGACTTAAATTAAAATGTGCGAAAACAAACAAACCTGCAGAAAGTGAGTTGAATGGCAACTTTAAAAACATATACCTCAAAAAAGTGTTTAGCAAATCAATCTAAAATTTCTCAGATGCCTTTATAAATATCCGTATTTTATGCGAGTCCGACACAGTCGAGCAGAAATTTAATGACTTGTGACCCAAGTTTCATGACAAAGTGTACTTTTATAACTTGTAAATCCTCGAGTATTTAAAAAAAAAAAAGTAGTTTTATTTTGCTTTTTTCATTTCTACATTTAAAGCTGCATTTTTTTTGAGGTAGTTAATGTTAAAATAAGAGAACGGAGCGAAAGAAATGAAGCAAACCAGCAGAGCAGAGGCTTCCTGCGACCACCAGAGGGCAGCATTGCACATCAGAGTGGTGCTTTATTCTGATTTTATTCTATTATAAGTGGCAGGATGTTTGATTTATGTGGCCTAATATGACCACAGACAGCTTCTGTGGTTTACTGTGGGTGAATTCTGCTCTAATGTCTGCTTTTGTTTGCTAGTAAGGCTCCAGGAAGGCAGCTGTTTGCGATGTTTGAATCCATTTTGTCCTTTCTTAAAGCAGTGACACGGTGGCAGACGTGCATTTCTTTTTCTGAGGGGGTGTTTTTGTCTCTGCACTGTTCTGATGACAGCGGAGTTACTCATCGCCGAACCCGTCGACTTCCGAGGTGGAGGCTTCACTTGACCGCTGACCTCTGAGTCGACGCGGGAAAAGCTGCAGAGCCGTGAATCATGAGGACTGAAGGTGCTGCGGAGGTGGACGGAGAATCAAAATAAAACCCTCGTGCAGCAGGGAGCACAAAGAGGGCTGCTTTAATTGGCTCTCATCAGTTCAGACGTGCAGCTGAGACAACATGAAGTCCATTCAGACGGAGAGAGGAGTCCGCTGACCTCTGATCTGTCCTGTAGGACGAAGGAGGAATGTGAGAACAACCAAGCAGCAGCTCTGTCCTGCAACACGTCCAAACATATCATCACAGGAGTTTCTAATGTCAACTCAGAGCAGTGACTCCCAGCAGGCGTCACCTCCGACCCCTCGATGCTTCACGACAGACTGAGCAACTCCAGAGGTGACGACTGGAGGTTTAAAGGCACCAAAATGTAGAAATATCCAGGATTTTACACTCAAAAGAGGTTTATTTCTAAAGAAAGTAACATATTTCTTCATTCTAAAGAAAGTTTTCAAAGTCAAAAGAGAATTTCAGGAATGTTTTTCTGCTAATGTTGATGGTCTGATCACTGTAAAATATGGTTTTTAAAAACTCTATTTAACTGTAGGTTTCCCACGTTATTTTTTAATTACTAAAAAAATAAATGAACAATATCTAAAGAAAAAAATTCCAAATTGCATTTTTACAGATATTAATTCATTTGTTTATAGGGAATAAAACTGTAGTATTTTTAATGCATTTACATCAACAAAGAATATCATTATTAGTTTGGATATTTGATGTTATTTGAAGAAAAAACATCAATATTAAGGACTGAAATGGTTAATTATAATAATAATAACAATAAAAAGGTAAATAATAACAACACTTATTTTACAGATTTATTTCTGTTTTTGGTAAATTAAAGATAATATTTAGTACAATCAAAGAAAAAAGTATTATTTACATGTTGATTGTAAAAAAAAGACATGCAGAATTTTTCATTTCTATAAATACTAATTTTTTCTTTCACAGTGTTTGACCGTATGACTACACTATTTTTTCTCTACTGTATTTCAATCATCAACAATTATAATTATTTTACAGATATTTGCTGCTATTTGAAAGACAAATTGAGTATATTAAGGATTGAAAATGGTAAATAATAATTATTATTTTAAAAATGGTAAATAATAATAATTTAAAAATGGTAAATAATAATAATTTGAAAAATGGTAAATAATAATAATTTGAAAAATGGTAAATAATAATTTTAAAATGGTAAATAATACATTTTTAAAAGATAAATAATAATATCACTTAATTTAAAGATTTTTTTTTTTTTCGGTTTTTGGTAAATTAAAGATAATATCCAGGAAAATCACAGAAAAAAATTAATTTACATATTGATTGTAAACAAGAACTTAAAAATGTGCATTTTGATAAATACTAGTTTGTTCTTTTACAAATTTTGACAATAAAATTACACTTTGCTATATTACACTATTTTTACTATATGTAAGTGTTTTATTTGAAAGAAGATGTGTGCATATTAAGGACTGACAAATGGTTAATTAATTATTATTATTATTATTATTAATTTATACATTTGTCCTGTTTTGTCAAATTACAGATAAAATCTAGTAAAAAATGAATCCCTCAAAAAAGGCCAAACCTGTAATTAATGTCCACATCAAAATCAGCATTTTTACAAATAATTCTTTTACAGTGTTTGACCAAAAAATACATCATCTGTCCCCTGTTCAAATCAGCAAAACAAAAAAAAATTACAATTTCACAGATATTTGCTGTTATTTGAATTAAACATTATGGATATTGAGGCTTGAAAAAAAGGTAAATCGTTTTTTTTCTTACAGTGTAATAATAGTTCTAAAAAGGACCCAAATTCAACGTGATGTCACACAGAAATAAAATAACAAACAGCATCAAACCCATTAGAAGCTGCTTCCCCAGCAGTAACTCAGCACTACAGCAGGCCTTTACAGTGTAAGCAGTGAGATGACAGACAGGGGGCGACTCACCTCCAGGTTTATTAGAGGCTTTATCTCCACCACGCTGCAAAAAGTGTCTAATATTTTAACGTGTACATTTGTTGAGTCTAAATTTGCTTTACAGTCTGATTTTTAATTACGCACAAACAGCCTCCGTGTCCAGAAACCTTCCTCTTGTTTCTGCTGCAGCTAAATTTGCTTCAGGTTAATTTAAAGACACTCTAAAGTCACTCCAGGTCTGCTTTGGTTTGTAAAGACGCACAAGAATCCAGAAGATCCAAATAAAAGTGATCTGCAGCGGAATCCTGTCCGGTTTTAATGATTCACCGGAGGAAGGATGGCGGTGATTTATTGACAGCGTCAGGATCGCTCTTCTTGCAGTGTGTGACGTGTGGGGGCCGAGCAGAGGGCTGCTCTGATTTAAGTTCCAGTCATCTGGATGCATGTTATCACTCTCTCACAGCCCGTCAGTGTGAGGACCGCGCCGCGCCGGAAAACTCGCTTTGGGAAGTACGACAAGTTCCTTTAACGTGGATTTTACGCAGCGGGGACGCATGGCACAACCGGACCGGCGCCACAGGATGATGCCTTTACCGACTCTGTGCCACTTTTGAGAGAGAAAGAAGCCGAGAAGGAGGCAGAGAGCGGAGGATACTTATGGTGTAGACCGCGGTGCCACAGCCGGCCGTGTCTCCTCTCCAAACGGTGCGCTCTCCCCCCGTGGCCACGACCGAGAAATGGGATGCAGAAGCGCGCTGGGATGCTGCCTGCTCGCGGCTCTGTCCTGTTGCCTCCTCCCGGGCTGCAGAGGCAACATCACCGTGGCCGTGATGCTCCCGGACAACCACCACAAGTACCCGTGGGCTCTGCCGCGCGTCTTCCCGGCCATCCTCATGGCGCACGAAGACCTCCACGGCAAACACAAGCTGCTGCTCGGCCGCTCCATCAACATCCTCAACTACAGCACCGAGGACCCGGCGGCGGGCTCCTGCGCAGAGAGCCGGGCTCAGGTGGTGGCCGTGGACGCGAAGCTCTACATCCGCCCGGACGCTTTCTTCGGACCCGGGTGCGTGTACCCGCTCGCCTCCGTGGGGCGTTTCGCGTCTCACTGGAAGCTCCCGCTGATCACGGCCGGTGGACCCGCGTACGGCTTCGACAAGCGGGACGAGTACCGGACCATCGTGCGCAGCGGGCCGTCCACCACCAAGCTCGGGGACTTCGCCAACGTCCTGCACACGCACTTCAACTGGACGTCCCGCGCCGTGGTGATCTTCCACGACCTGCGGCAGGACGACCGGCCGCACTACTTTCTCTCTGAGGGCATTTTCCTGAACCTGAAGGAGGAGAACATCACGGTGGAGGCCCAGCCGTACGAGGACGACTACAAGTACTACAAGGACCTCATCACTTTCATGAAGGAGCGCGGAAGAAGTAAGTGGGATTTAAAGTTTGGGGAGATTTGGGGAATCAGAACCTGAGATTTGGCACAATTGCGCGTAAAACATCTCCAAAACATCCCGATTCAGAAACGTGTTTTTGCTCAGTTCCTTGCATCAGAGCTGTTTGTGTCTTTGAAGCCTGTGATCTAATCTGGAAGTAAAGCAGATCACCAGCTGGCTACTATAAAGATAATGTCAGTGGATGCAGGAGGAGGAAATTTCCACTAACTGGTTGGTGCGCAAAGGAAACAATTTACGCACAGTTATAAGGGGGGGAAAGTGCAGATTTGAAATTACGTGTAAGGGGGGATTATTAATGTAACTTGCAGCTTTTATTTGAGGTGTTTTACAAAAATAAAGCTGGATTTTTTTTGGAGATGTTACATGTGAGTGAGGTCACAGATAGAACCAGAGGTGGAGTTGGGTAGGTGCAGGGGTAGCAGCCTGTTTATTCCGGGGTTATTACGCAGGAATGTTTAGGCTGTGGGCAGTCTACTGCTGGTTTATTGCCTGTGGAGGACCACCACCTGCGTTTTTAAAGACAGACACAGGCAGAGGTGGTGATCCAATGTGTGCCCTCGCAGCCAAAATAGAGCCTCGGACGTGTTGTGATGAAAAAAACAACGGGTGGTGATGTCAAATTTATGCAGCCTGGTCAGCCTTTAGAGAACTGTGCAGCCAAGTTTTTCCCTTCCTCAAATGCCAAGAACTGTATTTAAATTCTCGCGGAGGCCCTGCAGCGTGTGGAGAACATGCTTGGCTTAATTTTGGGGGGGGAATTATGCGAGCATTTAAAACACAAAACTACACGGACTCATCGTTTCCCCCTCAGTGGAAACATCGCAGGCTTCAGTGAGCAGCTGGATGGAAGCGATGCAGCGATTTCCCAACTTTAAATATTTCTGTCAAGTTGCGAAACACCCCATTTGGTTAAATCAAAATCATAATAAAACGTTTTTTATTTTTCATTCTGGATGAGGCGTAAATCACACCGCAGGAAGAGGCTGCTGAGTCGCTCATCGCTGCTCTGGTTTTAATTAACTGGAAGTATTGTGAGGCAGACTCCATCATTGTCGCTCTGCTGCAAATGTAAGTGTGTGGCTTCGGCACAATTGGCCTTGTGTTGCATAATTTGTAGACGTTTGGCAAAATAATCCACTTCTTATGGCAACTGTTATTTTTAAAGCTGGTCTGAGCTGTGGCTTTATCAGTGGTGCATGAAACATCATTTACAAATGTTTTGCAACCATAAAGTAGGAACAAGTTTCAGCAAATCACATCACTTTGACTTGTTTTTTGTTAGTAATATTACATTTAGACATAATAATAGTTAATGTAAGCATTTTTTAAATATAAATATATATGCTTTCTTTACTAGAGTTACATAAGAACGCTGTCATTAGCCTTTTGTGTGAGTTTTGAGCTGGAATTATGCTGTAGTTAGGCTAGCTTAGCATAAAAAAGGTGGAAAACTGTACAAAATACAGCATAAAAAGGCAGGAAACCGTACAAAATACAGCATTAAAAAGGCAGGAAACTATACAAAGTACAGCATAAAAAAGGTGGGGAACTGTAGAAAATACAGCATAAAAAAGGCTGGAAACTGTACAAAATACAGTATAAAAAAGGCGGGAAATCGTACAAAATATGACATAAAAAAGGCGGGAAACTGTACAAAATACAGCATAAAAAGGCGGGAAACTGCACAAAATACAGCATAAAAAAGCGGGAAACTGTACAAAATTCAGCATACAAAGGTGGGAAACTGTGCAAAATACAGCATAAAAAAGGAGGGAAACTGTACAAAATACAGTATAAAAAAGGCGGGAAATCGTACAAAATACAGCATAAAAAGGCGAGAAACTGTACAAAATATGACATAAAAAAGGTGGGAAACTGTACAAAATACAGCATAAAAAGGCGGGAAACTGTACAAAATACAGCATAAAAAGGCGGGAAATTGTACAAAATACAGCATAAAAAAAGGCAGGAAACCAACAAAGTACTGCTAAGCCTCGTTATTAATTAGTTTGTCCAATCTGTATGCAACAGGACATTAAAGATCATAGTTTGAGCTATCAGTGGGAGCTTATTTATAGCTAAAAGTCAAAGTTTTGTTGCTTATTTAACTCCTAAAAACTGATCTCAGTGTGTCAAAGTTTCACATTAAGAGTTTTTTTTTTTACCAAAAAATAACGATTTTTTTGTACTAAAATGGCTTATATGTAACTTTACACTGTTCCTCCTGTAGAAAATGCAGATCTATGAAGTTCCCGCCTTTTTTCCACCTTCTCCTCCACTATTCGCTGCAGTTCGAGCACACCAGCTCACCTGCAAATCCACTCAAATACTCTGCTTTAGAGTACAAAATGATACGTGGCAGTGTTGTAGTAATTTGGCCATATATATTCAAACAGGAAACTGATATGGAAGCAGAATAATGACACTTAAAGTTGGTTATTTAGGGTTTTTTACATATAAAAAGCTGGAAGTCTGAATCTGTATTTTTGAGACTGTTGTTGAGACGCTGCAGTTTTAAGGTGGAAATGCTCAAACGTGGTGTTGACTGCTTATTTTGCTCATGATGTGTCTTCTAGTGTAGAAAAAACATCATCAAGAGGGTAAAAAACTTGATTTTCACTGGAGAACTCCTTTAACCACGGCAGGAATACCAATATTAATGTTTTTGTCGTGACCATTTGTGACATTTAGTCCTTCAGTTTGGAGAAATATTCTGTAGATTGATGATTAGAGATGCTTTTAAATGTATATTTTGACTAAATCTGCAAACTGACCAGTAACTTGAAGCAGTTTCCCAATGAACAAATGTGCTTCCAATCATTGCTTGTTTGTGGAGCCACTCTAATGTTTTTCTCACATCTAAATGCATAACTGACCGTGATACTCGGCTATACTGCATGAGGGCTGCGTTGCCAAAGTATTTATCTCCTATAGACTCCTGGGAACGCTTGGATGGAATCATTCCTGGAGGCCGCTCAGCATCTCGGAGCGAAAATCTGCTTGCAGCCATTAAATCTGGGAGCATTATGGTTTCTGGCACGGCGACACCGACCCGACTCTTAAAACATCTTAATCTGTTGTTACAGTAACAGCGTCAACAAACAGTGGAATAAATGCAGCGTAAAGGTAACCAAAGGGCGGAACGGCGGCGGGGAAAAAGAGGTGAAAGGTGCAGGAGGCTAAACCCCCCCTCCAGCTCCCTCCTTCCCACATGAATTATGGAGCTGCCACGGCGAGCTGGAGGTCATGGCAGCTAATGGTTTTGTCAGGGCTTGTTCTGGCTCGGCTCACTGTTACCCCGGCAGACATCCTCCGGGCTATCGGCTCCGTTTTAGTCACCTGATTGGAGACTCGGGGGTTAAAACGGCGAGCCGAGGTGAGGAACGAGAGCCGAGGCGTTTAACAGTGAAGCCACTCTGACAGCTGACCAAGTTATTGCTTGCTCCCGCCGCCACCTCTAATTCCCCAAATTCCTCGTTTTAATAGCTGGAAAATGCAGATGTGGGAAGAAACCAGGTAGAATTACTCAAGTTTTGAACAACTGCTAGTGTTGCCTTTCACTGGAGAGCTTCTTTTAATCCTTCAGTGCATCTTAGAGCCAATTTTGCATCTGAAAACTACAATATCAGCTGATTTATTTGCTCAGAAATCAGAAATAAACAGGAATGTGTGCTTATTGGTGGCTTTGGAGAAACAACAGAGACTTCAAATCAGCTTATTTTCTCTGAATAGTGTCTAAAATGAGTGTTTCTGAAGGGATCATCAAGTTAAATTGATATCACGGCCTTTAAAAGCCCTTTTTTAATTAATAACAGACAACTCACCCTGTTGCAAGGATGAAAATATGATAGGAAACCAACAGGGACGTCATGACCCAGAATCCCTTTATTATCACGTCACGTTTTCTGTCAGTGCTCCCCAGCGGTATACTAATAATTCCTGATGGTGGAATTAATTCAGTTAATCCGAGCAGAACCTGCCCGAGCAGCAGAAAACGGACGGCCGGATTAACTAGTCTAACATGATTTGTTTATTTTAATTCGTTTAGGATGTTTGTGATGTCGGCGTTCGTCCATTTTTAGACCCTGAGCTTCCTTGATACTGTAGCTCACAGTAATGTCAGTGTTTACAAGGTCTGACTGGAACAAAAAAGCAAAAATAAAGGACCGAAATATCACAAAAGTACAAATATCACAACGTCAGTTTTAGTTTCTTGGTGTTAAGTATCTCCTAATATCCTATAATTGACCACAGATCATTTTATTGCAGCTGTAGTCTCGCCGAATTTACCCTTAACCAGGACAATCGGACCAGCTCTCCGTTTCTAGGGTTAGGTTCTCGCTGCCTACAGATCCAGCCTGATAGGTGGTATCGAAGAAACTCGCCTAGCTCGGTCTCCATCCAGACGCCTATCCCTCTCTTATCAGTCACGTCTGTTAACGACAGCTTTCTTCTTAATAGACATGGCACTTGGTGAATTACTAGGTTTTAATTTAGTGTTTAGGAATAGAAAACCCCAGGGATCCGTTTATAATTCTATGAAATACTTCAGTGACCAGAACAACCTGTAAGAACCATTAGATTTCAAATGCACACAACTGCTTAACCTTTCACACCATGAGGATTTCATAAACTTCAGGTGATAATTCAAAAATCCATACTACGTCACTTTAAATGCAGGTTAAATGTTTATTGCAGAATAATAGCAGGGCAAAGCAACAGCTCATAATCAAAAACGCCCAAATCATTCAAACATATGCTTCAGAATCATAAATTTGGTCAAAATTACAGAACTGAGCTTTCTTGATTAAATCTCCCAATACTGTGTTTTAATAGTTGGAGTGTAACAGCAAGGCCTGGGCTGTCACACCCGACCTGACCTGTTTTGTGGAGATCTCCTGGAGGATGTGTACAAAGTCTCAGGATTCAGCAGGAACTCTCCAGAAAATTAGGGGGAGAGAACGTCCAGACCCCAATTCAGTCTTTGCAAAAATTCTTCAAATGTCTTTTGGGTTTGTTGCAGAAAAATAGGAAAAGTGTCAAAAAATCTAACACGATGGGAAACTGTCAAAAGGCCACAGGAGGAGATGAGCACTGCTGGAGTCTGTGGCTCTGCTAGCTGTTAGCTCTTCTGTTAGCTCTTGCTGGAAAAAATCCACTGTCTTATTTCTGAGTCTGTTTGCAGACCAATTCTAGATCGTTCTAATCAGTGAGAAAAAAGCCTCACTGTCCACTATATCAGACAAAATCCTTCTCCGACTGCGTCCACGAACATCTCCAGACAATTGTCCCCTCAGATCACTTTTGTTAAAGCACCTTACACACCCATATTGCCTAATTCCTACATATGTAAGTTTGTACTTCACCCGAATTTACCCCAGATTAACTTCTCCTTTCCTTATTAGGGGACTGTTTTCATTAATCGGCCGAATTTCACCATAACCTCTTCTCGGCTGCCAGGATTTCACCTGCATTCACCCCAAGTCAACTTCCCCTTTCCACCTTATTAGGAGCCTGTTGCTCAATTGTCGGCAGAATTACACCATAACTCCTTCCTCACAGTCTTAGCCGACAGCCAAGAGCTCCACCACCTCTTATTTCTTCCACCTGCAGTACTTTAACACAGTAACCATCAGTTATCCATCACACTAGTTACTTGATCATAAAAATTCATCTGATTTTTCAAACCATTCCATCATAAGCATAACTTTAAATTCATCTGACTCAACATTTCAAATCATTACATCATAAGCATGACGTCAAATCTAAGCACACACACTCTTGAGCCCATGTTCTGTTCCTTCCCCCCTCATTAGAGTCAACTACAAACTTTATATATTAACCATCTCAAATCAGAACCCCTTATTCTAGATCCCCTTTTAAGCCAAATCCATATCACTTAGACCTATTTCACTCCAGTGACCTTGTTAATGGCTGCTCCTGTGATCTCAAATCTTAGCTCAACTTGACACAGCCTAGAGCAAGCAACAGAGATTATTTAAGTTTTTTGTCAGTGGAAATTAGATTTTTTAATACCTTCTAATGCTCTTTTTTTAATAGGCGACTGATTTAGGTGCCTTTTGAGTCTTTTTAAGACCAGCGGTGACTCATGTTTTTAACTGTTACTGCAGGTTTTGTGGAATCATTATGGGACTCTGCCTGATCAGGACACCATAAATTGGGTGGATATCTTACTTTTGACTCGCCAGTGAACTCTGAGAGAAAACTAGAGGCACTAAAATGACAGAAACTTTGCACTTGTTTCCAAATACACTGATCAGGCATAACATTACGACCACCTGTCTAATATTGTGTTGGTCCAAAAAATGCTCTGAACCATTGGGCATGGACCAGAGGACCTCTCAGGGGGTCCTATGGGGTCTGGAACCAGGACGTTGGCACTGGATCCTTTGGGTGCTCTGACTTGTGCAGTTGGGCCTCTGTCAATCCAACTGGTTCCACTGCATCCTGTTGATGCTTGATCAGAATGGGGTGTAGGAAGTTTGGAGGTCAAATCAACATGTTGGACCATTGTCATGTTCCTCAACATGTTCCTGATTGGTTGATGTTGTTTCCATGTGGTGGGGTGCATTTTCCTGCAGTGACATTTGGGATTTCCGTGTGCATGAGGGAGTGTGTTTGTTGTGGGACAATGTTTATTTGGGTGTCTAAAGCCCTATTCTCACAGGATAAGTATTACCTGGGGACCTATTGTAATTTGTAATAATTAATCCCGTGAGAATCGGCCATGTCGGTAATTTGGAAAGTAAAAATTCTCATGCAAATTACCTACTATATTTAGCTGAAGTCCTGGGATCATTTTAATCCCGTGAAGATACGCATCTTGGTGATTTGGCCAGAAATGGACGGGACCCCACAGGCATTTTGGCGGTTTTTGTTTACTAGACGCATTTTTTATTAATTTTTATTAATGATGGAGGCTGCATTGGAGTGTTGAGAGGAGCTTTTGGGTCCCGGGCTTGTAAGAGCTTATCGGCCCGTCAAGTACGGAAAAAAAAGACAAGGCTGAAAAGAAAAGAAGGAGCAAATTCACCTCCAAATGGTGGATCACCAGCATGACAGTGTGTGGCAAGAATAATGTTTTCTATTTTTAGACTACTGTAACACACAGCTAGCTCAATAACCAAGAACATGTTCAAGCAGTGGCTGCATCAGAGAACGTCAAGTGTGCAACCCAACAAACCCGAAGTTAAAGTAAAATATAATACTGCTGATTCTAAAACTGCTGCTGTTAGTTGCTGCTGTTCTTCTGTTACCACTGTTTATTTCCAATCAGGCCGTGGTGAAAAGCAAAAACTAAAAAACAAAACAAAAACAAAGTGAGCGCTGAGCGGATGTTACGCAATACGTAACGCGCTGACATCATCCAGGGGAAGTCAGTAAAATCTTGGGGAAAAGCTGACTTTGGTTATCCTGTGAGAATGGGACACATAAAAAGTTGACGTAAGGGGGTCATTTATTTACTACACGGGGTCCCCAGGTAATACTTGTCCCATGAGAATAGGCCTAAGTCTCATCAACATGGATGTTAAAATCCAAGGTTTTCCATCAGAACACCACATAGTACCAATATGATCCATGTTATTCACTTCACCTGTCAGTGGTCTTAGTGTTGTGGCTGATTGGTGTATGTCTTGCTTACTAATAATCAACATTACTATTGGATTTCTACGACTATATCAACTCCCCTCCAGCATCAACATGATCTTTGCAGCTAGAAGCAGCTATTTTTATAATTTGGATGAACCGACCCTTTTAAGAAAAGGTCTCCACATCCTGCACAGAGAGCCTGAACACTGTGAATCCATCCCATCTCGTTGGCCGGTGACACTCTCGCCTCGATGCTTTCCGGCCCGTTAATGGCACACAAGAGGGAAAAATCTCAGCTCTCTGAGTGGAAGACCACGTCAGGCTGCTTTCTGAGTACATACGCCAGTGATTTGTAGCTCCCAGAGTGAGATGAAACGAGCATCTCTTCACAGCGAGGCTCAGGTAGCGCCTCAGTGTAATTACACAAATCCTGTTTCCCGTGAAAACACAGTCAACAATAGTTAGTTAGACGGACTGCACGTCGCTTCCACACATTCACAGTTCTCTATGCAAGGCAGCGGCACAAAGGCGACAGACAACGGAGCGATGAAAGCCCCTCAGACAGATTAGAAGATGAACAAACGAAGAGCTGGAGGCTAATCTGCTCCCAAAAAGATACAGCAACAAGACAAACATGACACATGTCGGAGAATCCAGACTAATCCGCGCCACAAAAGCATCTCGAGTGCCGTAATTGGCCGACTTTCTGTTTGTGCAATTGTATGTGATTATCTTTGAAGCACCCAAAACAGTGAAATGTCCCAATTTGCAAACCAAACCCAACAAACACGATGTAATTAAGGATCTAAATCACTCCAGTTTATTGAGTCCTCAGCTCTGAGTTTCTAAAAACAGGCTGAAAAATGTGCTAAAAGAGAATCAACGCTTCACAAGTCTCCGACATAAATCACTTTGTCTCACGGCTTCTCTGTAATCAAGTGTCATTTAAACTTGATCGTCCTTCTTTTAGCTGTTCTTATCTAGTTTCGGCACTACTTTCGCACTCGGCTAAATAAAAAGAAGGAAACTGGAGTGGGAACAGGCAAATGATAATTCACTCTGAGGTGCACTGAGACGACAAGAATAGAAAATAAAGGACGAGATGGAAACTTGGAGCAGCGGCGGCGGCAATAACAGCAGTCAAGTTATTTTCTCCGGTGAGAGTTAAATGGCAGCATGAGGTGGAATTATTCTGCTACTTACCTACACTTTTATTTACTCGAGGCCGTGTTGGAAATGCCTCCCTGTTTGCTGTGTTGATATTTATCCTCTGATGTAAACTACATTTACCACAGTGTGAACTACTTACAGAGTAGCTCTCTGCATGGATCCAGAAGTCAGAGGTGGAAGAAGCACTAAGATCTTAAGTTAATGTACAGTTACCATAGTGTAAATATAACCAGCATGCATTTAAATGTCTACTTAGGTAAAAGTACAAAAGTGTCAGCGTGAAAAAATACCAAGCAGAATGGTGTATGTTCATTGTATCGATGCCTTAGTGTGTTCATCACTTTAATGTTGGTGCTTGTGCAGGTGATTTTACTCGTTTATGTCGTTTATCTGCTGCATACTCTGTAAAATAAATCAGCAGAAGAACAGTGAAAGTTTAGAAAACTAGAAAAGCTCTCAGATCGCAGAACTCCAGCAAGAAGCTCATTTCACCCCATGTTGGGATTTACACCCAGAAATAATCGTCCCAGGATTGTTTCATCTACATTATTAGACTCCTTGACCCAGAAAACAAACCTTTAGCATCTGGATTCACATTTATATCATCATTAGTTCAATAGTTATTCACCAGAATCTCTTTCTGGGTAATGGTGGTTTCTTCTGGATCCAGCTCCATAGCTGTTGATTCTACAACAGATCTGTTGGATCCTCCTGATTCAGCAGAGTCTCAGCTACATGTTGGTGTTGGCTGCATGTCTGGATCTTCATCTGTTACCTTACAGTGATGACCATTCCACAGGCCCTCTAGTTTCTCCTGGTCTGGATCGTAATATCCAGAGTTTTACCCGGATCCAGATCAAATGTTGACATGTTGTAGAAATTAGCAGGAAATTATCCTGTATTTTTTACCAAGCAGCCTGGACATTTATTGTGGAGTTACATGCACATATACATGCACGTTGCCCTATCTCCCAATGCTAAAGAATCCTGCAACACATTCCTGGATCCAGACGGTGATCCGGATCAGCACCAAGATCTAATCATCTGTTCCTTGTCCCATTATCCACCTTTCCTGAACATTTTATCAAAATCCATTCAGAACCTTTCACGTAAAGTTTCTAACAGACACACAAACAGATAAACTCAGGCAAAAACATAACCTCCTTGGTGAAGGTAATTATGGTATTTTTTGTGGGTCTAAATACAGTAAAATGATGTAATTCATAAATCGAGAAACAAGAAATTATAATTTTTAAAAATGCAAATTTTGATGTGGACATTATGACCTGTTGGCCTGTTTTTTAACAGTCAACATATAAATTAATACTTTTTTTTCTGTGATTTTACTCGATATTATCTGTAGTTTAACAACACAGAGGAAATCTGTAAATAACCAATTATTTTGCCATTTTCAACCCTCAACATATATTTTATTTTCTTCAAATAATGGCAAATATGTGTAACATACTCATTTTTGCTGATATAAATACCATAAAAATTGGGTAATTTATATGGTTAAACGTTGTTAACGAACAAATTACCATTTATAAAAATGCATATTTTAATTATTTACAGTTGTGGACTGTTTTTTCATGGTTACCTGTAAGTTCATATTTTTTCTGTGATTTTCCTAATTATTATCTCTTTACTGAAGCAGGGAAAATTGTAAAAAAAAAAAACAAACAAAGAGTAAATTGTTTAAAATATTACATTTTAAAACCCTTGAAACATCAGCAGCTTATGAATTTCATTGCAGGGAGCATAAATATATTTATTTTAATCTATAATATTACATCATAATATATTTGTTGATTAGATTTTTTTATTATTTACCAAAATCTGCAAAGTGACTTTAGTTATCTAACACATTTAGTGGACTGAAAAGTGCATTTTGTCCCTATGAACTGTAGAAATATAACGTAAACTCCAATGAGCACAAGTAGCTCAAAAAAAAAAAAAAGTACTTAGTGGAAGTACAGCACTTGAATGAACGTGAGTCACTGCAGGAATCACAGTTATAAGACACTCAGGGATCAAACAAAATAAGAAATGTACTAATTTACAGCCTACTGCACAAAGAATTAGAGTGACTGAATCAGTGTCAGTCAAACATGATGTCAGTCTGAAGTGCTGTTGAATCATTTCTCATTATTTTAAGGTGTTTCTGTTATTTCGTCCACCTCATGCAGACAGATGAAGACGGATAAACATAAACCAAACAACGTGACTTGTAGCTGTACCAGATAAAATGGCAGCTGAGTGAGTGATAAAACTGTTGACAGGAATTATGTCCTCCTCACGTGGAGCTCTCAAGTTATATTTAACGTTAAATCTCCGTCCTCGGTGTTTTGGCTGCACTGTGTGGAACCATCAGCCGCCTTTTAATAGCACAACATCCAGGCGACGCTGCACTCCGTCAGAGATGTGACGGCAAGAAGTGGTGCTTCTCTTATTGTCTTTAAGGATTTACCGCCTCATGTTGTTTTAATAAAGAAGAAGCGAGAAAGAAATGCGCCTCGGCTTCAGTCTAATGCATCACATCTGCATGTGTTGTTTCCTGTGGATCCTTTGAGCGTCGGTTATGTAATCTGAATCATGGAAGGAAAAAAGGTGGAATCTACAGCGCTGCTATGTTGACTAGAAGACGACTGACATGGTGGTTTTCAGGGCCAGTAATAGCAATCAAAGGACCAATATAACACCAATCAGCCACAAGATTAACACCACCTGCCCAGTGTTGTGTTGGTCCCCGTTTTGCTGCCGTTGGGGCAACTCGGTCCCCACAAAACTACATTCCCATGCGACCAAACTGTGTTCTCAGCTATGTTTTGAGGGGAAACACATTTTCTGCCAGATCACGTTTCTTTGCAATGTATGAAAAATACGTCTCTCAGATGAGGCAGGACTTATCTAACCCAGAAAATGGAGGAGACGCCTTTAGCCTGTAGTGAAATGGTGGTATTTTAACCCCAACCGTGACATTTTTCCGAACACTAAACACGTAATTTCCATGTCTGACCTTAACCAAGCTTCTAACATAAAAGTGTCTGACAAAGAGTGATATATTCCTCGTCCTGACCGAGTAGTTTTTGTGCCTAAACCGAACCAGAGAGCCAGTAGAAACCTAAAGCAAATGAAAAGAAGGACAATTAAACTTAATTCTGAGATTGATGGTCTCTCGTCCCATTTGATGCTGGTCTTCTGGGTGAAAGTCTGGTTGCTGGTCTGTGCCTCCATCTTCTGCTTCTGCCTTCTCATGTGGCCTTTCCCATCACATCACAGGTCACAAATCAAGTTTATTTCAAAACAAGAGTTTGTTCTCTTCATAGCATAATTTAGACTGCAGTTCGGTTTTGTAGGATCGTAATTTCGTGGGCATGAACGCCAACTCTTGGGGTTCGAGCCGTGGTGTCTTGTATCGTAACATTGGCAGCCTCTATCTTTGGTCCAGGGAGTTGCAGGGTGGAGCCTTGGTTGGTGATTGGATGAGAAGCCCCTGACTGCAGTGTGTAGTTTGGGGCGTAGTGCAACGTTCAACTTTGCTTCATTTTGCAGCAGTTTGGTGACAATCTAACCCTCACCCTCAACCTAAACCTAACCCTTTAGGAATGTACGCATCTAATGCAACTCAGAGTGGAACCAAATACAGGTTTGTGACTATGCTAGAAGCATCATGCAGGCACTGTCCCAGTGGGTGGAGTCAAATGTTAGATTCAGCCAATAGCATGCCAACGAGCAGCGTTGAGCGCCGCCCCGAACTGTTAGATTCAGCCAATAGCATGCCAACGAGCAGCGTTGAGCAATGTTGAGCTCCTGCCCCGAACTGCACACTGTCCAGGGGTACTTGGATCGGACTGGGATACAAGGAGTTTGAAGGCCAACACCTTGGACTCTATCATGTTCTTGTTGAAGTTTCTGTGCAGTTTTGAGTGTGGTGCCACACATTGTCGGTGTAGGATAAGTTCTAGTTGCGTGATATAAGTGCACATTAGTCTGATGCAGCAGATGTCGACTTCGGGTATAAGCCTGCTGTTTCCACTGTCGCAGCTTCCACCTTCCCTTCCACTATCTGCTTGTACAGTTTCCCCTTGGCTACAGGGAACAACGTCCACAGCCTCTAAGCAGCAACCTACATGATAAAAAGTTTTGCTAAAGCGTTGGATCACGCTAGTCTTGCTTTGACAGACCATTGTATAGAACAGAATGGTCTGACTGCACCTCATTATCATTCTGCTATAAAGGAACAAATACACTCTAGGTTGGGCGGAGTTAAGCGACGGATGTGGTTTTTGTGTGACCTCAAAATAGTGATGGTGGAAGATTTGCATGCAGGGAAATGAACTGTAAAACACAGATAGCGGAAGGAAGGAAGGACAAAGCCAGCTGAAATGAGTGGTGGATTACGCCCGCATCCTACATCTGGTGATAAGGCGGGCCTGCTTGTTTTCTACACTAAATTAACTGTTTTAATGACAGTCTTTGCCTCCCTGCAGAGCAAAACCAATTCCTTCGACACTATTCTGCAAGGAAACCATCATTGCATCCCGGCTTAGCAATGCCCAAGATGACTGTGGCCAGTTAGAAGGAAATACAAACATGCCAGAGCAAAATGATGATGAGGTGCAGTCAGACCATTCTCCAGCACTGACACTGTGCTTTGGGGATGGATCTGACTGTGCGAGACCACTGGACCCAAGGTTTCCCAGGAGAACGTTGCATTTTAACAAGACAATCAATGTAATCCACTTCACCTGACAATGATGTGGCTGAACGGTGTATGTTTGCAGCAAAAATAGAAATCCTAGTGTCACAATTTAGACATTTAACACAAACTAAGAAGCAGAACTTTGCTAAAATGCCTTTGTTAATTTATGTTTTACCTATGTTTTTGATTGGCCGTTACTTGTGACTTATAACCCATCAGATAATTCCAAAGTAGCACATTTATAAATTCATTTATTTGCACTGCAATGCAGATAACTGTGAAAATGTTTAGTATTCAGTCGTCCAGTTCGGTATTCTATTGGTTCTTAGCACTGAATGGCTACTGCTGAAAATATATTTTTTAAATACATAGAAGAGGGATGTGATGGGAAAAGGTGTTCATTCTGGTCTTGATAATCGTGTTATTATCCTCAACAGCAGTGTGATTTATCCTTAGAAATCTGAAACATTCCTCCTCACACATCTTCGGTCTGTTATTCAGCTCTCAGACTTATTTGTCTCGGAGGTAATGCTAGGTTTCGTCACACCATCTATATCTTTCTTGGTCCGGATTCTTATTCGTGAGCCTGGTTTTAAAATGGGCGTCATTACCTTGTAAAGTGTCAGACCTCATTGTTATGAGGAGAGCTCGTACATCCGTCATCTGCATGTGCATTGTTCTACGTGTCACTTAAGTGATGAGAGATGTTTGGAAATGCTAATTAGCATTCAGATCTGGGCCAGCGTTGAAATAGACAAAATAGTTAATTGCTATTTAGTAGACGGGCATCACAAAGCATCATTGTTCTGGCTCTACATTGAAGTCTGTCAACAAGTGTTGGAGATATCTTTCTAAATCAGACAAAAACATACAACACTAATGACAAAACCGCCTTGACAGAGGTGAAAATTAGGCTTGGCTACATAAAATTCTTGGAATAATCTTTAAAATATGATTAAAACACGACTTATAAAGAGGCTAACAGGAGATTTAATGCAGTGCAGAGAGCAGAGAAGTAACAAGGTTGAGCACCTTGTTCGAGGGTGTGAAGTGGAACAACTCATGCCAAACAGTTTAAGGTGCCTTTGTGCAGACTAAAACCTCATCAGGTCCGTATACAGGGCGAGTGCTACAACACAGGAGGACATTTTCTCCCGGCTGTGTAGTGCATTTATGTTGGGAGTGGTCCAGGAGACAGCAGGACTACTTGGCATCGCGAACCATGTTGGAAGAGATGAGAGTTGGGGTCGAAGCAGCAGCAGCAGACTTTGGTCTAACGCATGAGGAAATGTCTGCTAACTGCGAGCGCTGCCTCGGAGTTGGCAGCAAACCGCTCTGACATCCACTACGGGTGGAAATAATGCTGTGTTTTTTTTTTTTATTCATGACTCAACAGCGGCAGGGTGTAGGTGGCAGGGTGAAGGTAGTCGGTATAGAGACGCTGTCAGAGCCTGAAATAAAGGTCTCAAGCTCGATTCCTGTAACGGCAAACAAAGGAGTGGTGGAAAGATTGTGAGGAAAGACGGTGGATATCTAGGAGATCAGTAAAGCTAAAATCACTGAGTTTCCATTCATGTTTGGGAGGCAGTACTTTTTTAGTAGGGACAGAAATGTTTGCTGCTACTGAATACCGATCACATATTGAAAGCTGGTATTGAATGTCAGATTTGTCAATGAGTCTTCCTAAACCTTGACTATAATCCCTTTCGGATGGTTACATGAATGCCACGGATACCTTGTTCTTATGTCAGTGTCATGATACGTTGCCCTCAGGATCAGCCATTTCAACGCTTTCCATTCATTGTCTATGTCAGCAGCCATGCAATGCATTCTGGGAGTTGCATTTTCAGAGACACAGCGCCACATTAGCAGCAGCTTTTTCACATAAAATTGAGGTCTAGGCTGCTTTATGCAAATTAAGCGGGTCACCATCTCTGGCAGCTCTCAAAAACTATTCAGCCAACCATTGTTGGTGTAAAATAAAGACAGATCCAGCAGCTGCAAGGCTTATTTCTCCCTCAGTGTTTTCAGAAAAGCATTTTGGTGAACTATTTTTGTGATTCAAGATAACGATTCCAAACGAGCCACCATGTTGGTTTGAAATCCGGGAGCAGATAGTGAAGTGTTTGAGTCCTCAGGTGCAGCCGGTGTTTGTAGGCATTCGTAGCCTGTCTTTGTTTTCTGTTTCTGAGAAGGCAAACAGCTATTGATCTTTGTAGTTGCATATCAATCGAGTTTACAATGCTGGAAAGTGGCACTGTGTGCAAAAAGACAACATGTACCAACTAGCATTCACGTGGGCAGATCAGCAAATATGTGAGGGTCCACTAGGGTCAGTGTGACATAAATGTGGTCACTACCAAAAGTCCGGTGTTATACTTTCCAAGTTTTGGAGTACCTGAAGGTCAATTACGATCAATATGGCGTACATTTTGTTACCCCTGAGGAATGATGTTACATTTTTTGTGTCCGGAAGTACACAAAAGTCCTCTAGGGTTGGCGTGACGTCAACTTGGTCATCCTCCAAGGGTCAGCGTTGGACCTTTCCATGTCCATTAATGCATGAGGGTTGGCATGATGTCACTTTTATCATCTCATCAAGTTTACTAGATTCTGTGCAGACGTTGCTAATTGCCGAAAAATCATGTCTGCACAACTGCACTAAAAAGGCAACAGTGCACATGTTTGGCAGTGGTGTACATGTAAATACGATGTACTGTGCAAGTATACAATGGAGTCTATCAAGCGGACCTGCACTGACAATAAAAGCCGCTTAAAAACAACAAATACGCATCCATATACACCGATCAGGCTTAACATCATGACCACCTGCCTAACATTGCATTGGTCCCCCTTATGTGATCAAAAATGCTCTGAACCATTGGACCAGAGGACCTCTCAGGGTGTCCTATGGGGTCTGGAACCAGGACGTTGGCACTGGATCCTTTGGGTACTCTGGCTTGTGCAGTGGGGCCTCTGTCAATCAAACTTGTTCCACTGCATCCTGTTGATGCTTGATCAGAATGGAGTGTAGGAAGTTTGGAGGTCAAATCAACATGTTGGACCATTGTCATGTTCCTCAACATGTTCCTGATTGGTTGATGTTGTTTCCATGTGGTGGGGTGCATTTTCATCCGGTGACATTTTGGGATTTCCATTTGCATGAGGGAGTGTGTTTGTTCTGGGACAATGTTTATTTGGGTGTCTAAGTCTGATCAATCCAAGGTTTTCCATCAGAACAGCACATAGTACCAATATGATCAATGTTATTCACTTCACCTGTCAGTGGTCATGATGTTGTGGCTGATCGGTGTACGTCCCCACCATGCATGTCTGCAAGCATGTTCGGCAGTAGTGTTTATACACGGAATATATAAATGTCGACATACTGTGCATGTATAGATTGGAATCTTCCAAGCAGACTGGAAAGTAGTGTAACAACAACTGTGGACGTGCACATCCAAGATGGAGTATAATAAAGGTTTTTTACTACTTTTTAGTCCACTTGGATCACTTTGGTCAGCAAATGCGCAGTAGATTGGTATCTACATGTTCCGTGTTCGAACGCTACTGTGATTGTCGTGCAGACTTGGACAGAAGGGGAAATTTACGCTAACGTAGTGTTTTACTTAAGTAAAAAGTTCTTGAAGGATTGCTTGTGTGTGTTAACAAAGTAAGATGTTGTCAAAAGTACTGTTCTAATAGTTAATAGACTTATATTGTCCAGCCATATGTTCTGCAGCTCTCCTCCACTTTATGAAGTCCTCTGAACTAATACTGACTCCCATCGTGGCTCGCCTGTGATCGACGTTTGTTCGTTCTTCTTCTACTACACGCAACTGTATTGAAGCGGGACGTTTATTAGAATCAGACATGGCAAAAGCTGAGGTATGCTCCAGCTGTCAAAGTGTATTATCCGCTGCTTGCGCTGTGCTGTTGTTGTCAGCATGTGAAATTCCGAGAAATTGTGGAAAATATCAAACAGCTCTGGTGTTCGCAGGGATTATTGGTATTGTCAGAGTGGTTACAAGCTCCTGAATGGAAAAATGTGATTGTAAGGAAGCGTGTGGACATTTGATCAAAAGTCCACATGGCAAATCTGTCACAAAAAAATAGAACTACAAGAAGAGCTGTACGTCTGGGTTTTTTTTTTTATATATTCTCAGTATCTCACCCTCACTTACTCCCAGTTCTGTGTAGATGTTTTGAAAGTCCACACAGGTCACAGCTGAGCACATCAACACTGAAGCAGCAGAGAAAGAAGAAGAAAATCAAGGAGTGTGTATACCAGCAGAGAGGAGACGAGTAAAGAAACTAATGAAACTCCACCTACTTGCAGCAGGCAGCACCCACTGCTTCAGACAACCCTTATGACCTCAAGCTCTTATTTGTACACCTGAGGTCTGTACTACAGAGCAGGATTTCAGCTTAGCGACGAGTTGTCAGGGCTATGACCTTACGCCAAACTCCTAACCTGCTCCAGAGAAGGTTGCGTTTGAAATAACAGATAAACACGTATTACAACATCGCCTACCGAGCAATCAGTTGTCTTGGAAAATGGCGTCACTGTTCCCAGAAGGTCCAAAGCTCGGTGGGCAGATGAGTAAGAGGATCTCTGAGGAGGGCAACAGTTTTTACAGCTGCAGTTTCAAAGCCTTTTCATTGTTTTTTGGCATTTATGTATCGACATAATCCTAAAACAGATACTGATAAAGCACCAAAGCAGTTTTACATGAACCAAGTGAATGACAAATTGCTGTTTACTTGCTTCTGAAACCATTTAACATCACCAAGCAGCTGAAAGAACAAGGCTAAAACTGTGTTACATGTCATGAGAGTGAATGTGAGATTACTGGATTCATCCTCCACATCACCAGTGAAATAGTTTTATTTTTCATTATTTATTCTTTACATAATCTGTCTTTTTTGTGACTAGCATAAAGGGAACACATCTGTAATTTTGTTATACAATCTTGTGTTTCATAATAACACTGAATTAGAAACCTACATCAAAGCAACATATACACAGCTGAAATTTTACTGCCTTACATGAAGCAGTGATCCTGATACGCCTTCATTGCCACCCTTCCTACGTAGTTTTGCGTGCAGCTGTGTTGCCTTTAGCCTGCATTAGAGTTTTAAATTCCTCATATTGGTTTAGGATTATAGTTTGTTCTGCTTGTAAGAAATGTGCGGCTCTAGACCTGTCCGATTGGTCGTCTGGTGCTAACTCCGTCTCCTTCAAGTGCTAATACCTGGACTCAGAAACCCTGGATTGACTTGCTGAGTTGATAAACGCCAGATAACGAGGAGATATCCCCGGTAGGCTGAACTTGTTTTGTAGTACAGGCCTCTGCTCTCCTGCGTTAGTCTGACTCCCTGGATGTAGACTACGGGTATAAGCCTGCCATTGGCTACTAATGCCAGTCAGCTTTGTGCTTTCCTTCTGCTGTCTGCGTGTTATTGTTTTCAAAATCCACTTCATTACAGGAAACAGCAACAACCCACTCCTTTCAGCAACATACCATATTGAAAATGTGAGGTTTTGCAGAGGATGGTGCAGTATGGCAGCCCTGCTAGTCTTTACTGGTGGATTATCCATTTTACTGACCGTGCTCGTCTCCCTGCATGCAAATATCCCACCAAAACATTTCCACTTTTACTATTTTGAGTGAACACCGAAGCTGCATCCTTCCCTTAGCTACACCTAAGGTTAACTTGTTTCTAGGCTTAAAACTGAAACTGGGCTTCTTTTTCAGAAATAAATCATGTTTTTCACTGCAAGTCAGAAAACATTTGATCACCACAACTTTTTTTTACCCTTGTTGGACTATGGAGACCTGCTTTTTATGAACGCTCCAGATCAGTTTTTAAAGAAATTGGACGCTGTCTACCACTGTGCTTTGCGTTTTATTACTGGTTGCAGCTATCATGTGCATCACTGTTGCTTATATGCTGCCGCACGTTGTCCATCTTCGTATGCTCGTAGATTCTCTCACTGGCTGACTTTTATTTATAAATCTATCCTTGGACTTCTGCCTACATATTTGTTTTTACACGTGTAGAAAACTCAGCCAACATCATACAGTTGCAGGTCCCAAGAGTCAGAACTGAACTGGGCAAAAAGGCTTTTAAATTTTCTGCCCTGTCTACCTGGAATGACGTGCAGAAGGACTTGAAGTTGACACACCTTGTAACGCTGGGGGAATTCAAGACAATTATAAAAGACAGAGGAATAAGCTCTATTGGATCTTGTGGTTGCACTGAGTAATCACTCTGGTTTTTCTGTAGTGTGTGAGACTGTGACCGTACTTTATTTGTGTTTTGTGACTTTGTTGTGATCTGTTTTATGCTGCCGTCTTGGCCAGGTCACTCATGAAAAAGAGGTTTTAAATCTCAATGAGTTTTTTTTACCTGGTTAAATAAAGGATATGATGACCCAAGATGATTGTGATTGGTTTAAAGGAATACGAACAAGCCAGAGCATTTCTTTTTTTTCTGCAGAATAACAGTGAAGCGCAGCCAGACTATCACGTACAACACAATGGGCTGACTAAGCGAGTTTGCTCCAGCCTCAGTTTTTACATCTTTCTTGGTCTTACAGATATGAACAGACTCTGCATCTGACTTACATCTGGAGTTGATTCATGCGTACACAAGGCTTCGTAGGATGTCGGGTAAATAAATAAGTAATCATACACGGCTGACTGGTGGCTGGCCATTATTAAGCGCCGCAATCTCGAAAAATTCTTGACACATGTTGATGTGGACTGGAAGTTTGTTACGAAATGTTACGACTTTATAATGACGGGTTCAGACTGCACAGTATCGGCCTGAAAGATGTAGGAAGTCGGGTCCAACAATTGATCCTTTTATCCCTGTTTAGTGTGTGATGCAGCATCTGGAACGCCTCGTGAAGTCCCGACAAAAGCTTTTCTACTGTTGTGTAACAACCTCTACAGAGTGTTCATGGCATTGACCAGTGCAGAGCTCCCTTCTGCACACAGCATGGCAAAAGTACAGGCATCCTAAAGAATAGACAGTGGTGGAAGAAGTATTAAGATCCTTTACTTAAGTACAGCTGCATTAGTCTTGCAGATGTTAAAAGATGAGCTTATTTGAACTATTTTACGTTTTCTTGGGTAGATTAATCTTCAGCAATGCGTCGTTTGTGGTGTCGCTGTCCTGCGAGAACCATGTGTCTCTAAAAAAGTCAGCACACTGTGATCTCAGCTCTGTGATGATTCACTCCCCAGCTAATCCAAGAGGGTTATAAAAACTAGTTTGTATCTTATCAAGTGTGGGAATGTTCTCAACTTATCGAGGATTATTCAGCACAATCACCAAATTTGGAGCAACGTGGTTTTGACTCCTTGCCTTCGCCCTGAGTCAGCTGGGAAAGGCTCCCCGCAACCCTACAGAGGATTAAGTGGTGTATAGATAATGGATGGATGGATGGTTTTACTACTAACTCAAGTGGTCAGACAAATGTAGTTGAGTCAAACGTATAATATTGGCCTCTGAGATGTTGTGCAGTAGAAGCATAATGGACATGTACAAGTACTTTTGATATATGTGGAAGAACAGTGCTTAAATAAAAGTACTGAGTTGCATTTTTGCATTGAGGATAAGCCATTGAACTGTGACCAAACTATAGTCAGCCATGTGGCATTTTTGCAGCGTTTTAAGAAAATCGATATTTTTTAAAAAACCAATGAGTGAACTTATCGCTGTTGCTCTTCTGTCTGCAGTCGTCTACATCTGCGGGCCCTTGGAGACGTTCCTGAACATCATGAAGCTGTTTCAGAGCGAGATCCAGGACCCGGAAAACTACGCTATCTTCTATCTGGACGTGTTTGCCGAGAGCCTGACGGATCGCAAACCGTGGCAGAACCCCGAGTCCGACTGGGCCGATCCCATCGAGGTCTTCAAGGTACATTAAACACTGAAAGTACATCCACATGCACGTGTATGCTCACTTTTTTTGATTTAACACGTGATTGTCACTGTTTAATTGGCAATAATACAAGGCAACCATTGGGAGATGGAGGTCTGTGACTGACTTTATCTTAATTAATTGGGTGTTTCAATTAATTCCCGTTGAGTTAAGCAAACATTAGCAAAAGTGCTGGAAAGCAAAAGAAGGTAAAGCTTTTATGCTAATGAAATGCATGTGTAAGAAAAGCTTAAATACACTCTGATTAGCTTAAGAAGTTGCTTCAGCTTTGCCGATGGGTGCTCAAATTAAAGTCTCCCACTCCCAGAGGATCCAACCAAACCCCCTCCCACCACTTTAGGGAGTGAAATTCTTGCATGACATTAATGAATGAGGGGATGTGTTTTCACAGGAAGCCATTTAGCCGTACAAATTAGCGCACGGAGAAATAAGAAAGTGGGCACAGATGTGTCGCTCGTCTAATTCATCCCCTTAAATGTCACAGCGGCTCTTCTTAATTCAGTATTCACAAAGTTTCGGAGGGGCTTTTGGAATGTAAATCCAGCATAATATCAAACTGATTAAGGCAACTTTTGTCATAATGGAGGGAATTAAAATGCTAAAATCCGTTAGAGCATTAACTTAGGATATCTTGTGCTTTCCATTTACAAGTCTTATAGGTGGTCTAGTGTTGTGTTTAAATGCACCATTCCCAATGCATTTCAATTTTCTTATCTCTCCTCATTTGCAGATGTGCTCTTTGTTCTTCTAAAATGCATAACTGCTTTGCAAAAGTCAAGTTTTAACCTGAACAAATACTAAAATGTTTGATCATGGCACTTAAAAACCAGTGGCTGAGTATCAGATGCTGTCTCCTGATACCTACATCTGCTCACAAGGGTTGGATTTAATTCAAGAAGGAAGCAATTTTGAGATCAGAGACCAGATTTAATGAGTAATTGAAGTGTTTTTTTCTCTCGTTGGAACCGTGAGTTGTGATGAAACAGCTCCAGTGATCTGACTGTGTGTTTATCTGGATGTGAACTGTTCCTAACCTTGGCTGGAGAACAAAACTTTGGCTCCAGTGCTGCTGATCATGCAAGGCGTTAATTTGTCTGCAGGCCATAACAGGGCTCATTATGGCAATATGCTTTCCTTTAGCGCAATAATTGCTCGAGGAAGTTTGTGGAGGGGTTCCAATTACCGTTGTAACGTGAAAAACAATCCGTAGCTTCTTTTCCCGGTTAAGCGCGAAGCTAAAAGACTTAATAGAAATGCCAGAAAGTTGTTTTTGTGACTGCAAATATGTGAACAGCCTCAAAGGTCAGCTGCGTTGCACTGAAATGTCTCCCTGAACGTTTGATTTCTCTGTTCAAACGCTTGATCAGACACTGAAGGCCCCCGTTAATACTTGTGTTGTTATAAAGCAATTTGTAGCCGACATTTTCCAAATCATGAAAGCCGCGGCACGACAGGTTTCTACACAGTCTGTCTCAAAACACATAATTTAGTCTCACAACAGTCAAGGTTTGATTTAATCACTCCTCGTTTTGTACTAAAAAGACTAAAAAGCTCTGAAGCAATTTGTTTGTGGGAATCTGACAGTGAAAACAGTGTGCAGCCCAACAAATGTGTGTCCCTGTAGGCGACAGGAAGCCAAAGAAGCTACTGTCTGGCTGTTATTACAAAGCAAGAAAACTGCTGCTCCTGCTGCTGCTGCTATTGTTGATGTGATTCTGGTGTCTTGAAATGTTTGCACTGCATGAATTATGAGGCTTTGTACAATTTGGTTCACAATGCTCGGATGTCATTCAAAATACAGAAGCAGACATAATGAATAAACGTAATGCTTTTGTTCTATAGAAAACAAACCCTTTACAATTAAAATGTTAGATTTTCAGCACCTGAAATTCTGTATTCAGCTGTATCATTGGGTATAAAGGTTTTTCTATCTCTTTTAGACAAACTAGACTGCTATTTTGCCAGGATATAAACAAGTCATTTCTGATTTCACCATTACAAACAGTCTATAGAGCTCTGAAACATTTGCCAGCGGAGTTTAAAACAAATCAACACAAAATTTATGCAATTAGATGTTATTATATTTGATAGAGTGATGCATGTAGTGTCTCGTTTTCAGATAGCAATTTCTAGAAAACTGAGAGAAATAGAGGAGCCTAGCAGTGTTGTTGTAGCCTCAGTTAGCAAGCTAGCACCTTGATGATGCTAACAGCTTAAGATTAAGCCCTGAAACGACGACAAGTATATATTGTGCTTTTATTTACTTTACCAAAAGCTAAATTTTTCCAAGGAAGACTAATTTTATATGTTATTATATATTACGCATATGTAAATCTTAAATTCAGGCGTCACATTTCTAGAACTTTCTAGTAAAAGCTAGCTACATTGGAGACATTTGGTTGTTTTTACGGTGGCTAACAGACTTCTTATGCTATCAAGTTGGGGTGTATTACAGCAAAAGTTTGTTGTTTACATTCGGTATATTAATTTTGTTCTGTTTCTGGTGATAGTATAAGAACGCCAGATGCTCAGCAATGAACGTTAGCTTTGATTTGTCCGTTAGCATGCTAAAAGCTAAGTGACCGTTAGCCTGTGAGTCAGTTAGCAGTTTGTTTTTCCTGTTATGCATCACACTTAATGTTTATTTACAGGACACCACTGTTGTTTTGTTTTTTGGGATAATCACAGCCTGAGATATGTCGATTATTAGCAACAAAACTGCCGTAAAAATATAATATAATCTGATTTTTCACTCACGTCTACTGAGTTAGATTTTTTTAGCCATTATCAGTCCTGATCATAACTACCAAATATGTATTTAGCTTCAGGATGTTAGCCCTCCTGTCAATCTGTTTACATGATGCCACATTTGTTGTTAATGTTTCTCCTTCTCTGTGCCTCCTCCAGTCTGTTTTCGTCATAACCTACCGGCCTCCTGATAACCCAGAATACAAAGACTTCCAGAGGAAGCTCCACGCCAGAGCTCAGAGGGATTTCGGCGTCCATTTGGAACCGTCGCTGGTAAGTTGTCGCCTCTGAAATCCTTACGAGTTCTCCACAGCATCACAGCCTATTTAATCTTTTATAGGGTTCTCTGTGCAGAAAAACACCCCACTGTGCTGTGTAATTGTCAGCATTTAATGATGAATGATGTTTACGATAACGTTAGCAATTAATACTTTTATTATTGCTGCTTTTATCTCAACTTTTACATAAGCGACCTTCACTTAAGTACAATAGTCTTGACTACTTTCCTTGGCTAAAACTGTACCATTTCATAGAAGAAGGCTTTTGAACCCTGGCAGAAGGTTTGGTATCGCCTCCTTTAAAGGTCCCATATGGTGAAAATCTATTTTATCGTCTTTTGTGGCTATTATAAATTTGGAACTGTAAAATAAAAGCTGTTAACATATGAAAACATTTGCTTCTCCAATTCCCGCAGAACTGCTTTAGCTAGCTCTTAAATAGCTCAGCTACAAGCAAAACACACCAGATGTTCTGTTGTTGGCTGCAAAAGTGAACGCAAGAGTCTTCATACACCCCCAACATATCAGGGCCTGAAGACTGAGTGGATTACATTTACTGTTAATGGCAATGTCACCACAACAATAGGAAAATCCTTAGTGTTAGTGTGGCTAATGTGGCTAATGTGACTAACGTTAGCATTAGCTTTGATCATAAGCTCACATGTCACAACTATGTGGAAATTTTAGTGTTTAGGGAACATTCAGAGATCAGGGAAACTTTAAAAGTAGAAAGGAGTGAGTGTGAAATACTGTGTTTTCACGAGGAATGTTGTGCTTCAACTTTAGCTGGTGTTCGCATCCGTTAGCTTCTCTCCTGCTCTCTGTGCTCACATAAACTGCTTTTTAATACAGCTGAATTCCCAATTAAGCTGTTCTTATGTACATAACTCTCTGTTTCTGTTGTCAGACAACGGAACAAGTATGAAATAGAGACTGAAAGGCTGCCAATTAAGACTACATGTTAACCATTTCCCAAGCTGCTGCTCTGCACCTGTATGACCTCAACATCGTCTGACAAACTTACTATATACGAGTTAAAAACAACGGCTGTGCTGTAAATTTAGCGACATTTCCATGTAAAATAATCCTAAGAATCACATCAATATCAGCTGTTCAATCTGTCAATCACAGATAAGGAGAGAGTTTTCTTCCTGAAGGGGGCGGGGACAGAGGTAGCTCAGCTGTATTTAAAGCTACAGACACCGAAACAGCCCGTTTAGAACAAGACTAAAACCAGGGATTGTTCAGTCATAGTGAAATTAACCATCTTTGTCACGTTTTTACAGATGGACTACATCGCCGGCAGCTTCTACGATGGTTTTGTTCTGTACGCGATGGCCTTGGAGGAGACGTTGGCGGAGGGCGGGGCCCAGAATGACGGCATCAACATCACAATGAGGACACAGAACCGCCATTTCTGGGGTGAGCGAAGTGTATCAACAGCTTCATGCATCTGCAAACCTCTCAGAAGTCTCAAACAATAAATGACTGACTCTAGACGTGAGCGGCTGTATGTTGGTACTGTTTTACTTCTACCCACCAACTATAAACTTGCCACTGGATTATGGGACCGTATGCAAAACATCAACTTGATACTACTCCACCTCCACCTAAGATCATTTCATTATAAAGCGATGGCTGCATTTCAGATCAAAAGGCAACAGCTCTCTGATAAATATGCCGCCTGGCTCGTCTGCACGATATTAAAAAAGCACCAGTGGACCTAAAATGCGATTATAAATCTGCCCTTTCAACGCAGCGATTTACGACGCTATCGAACAGTTATCACACAACACTCCGGTTAACGGTCCGTTTGATGTTTGATGTGGCTGCTCACACACTTCCCTGTTTACTTTGCCCGCTGCCAGATCTCACGCCGGACTGGAGGAGGCCGAACAATGGGATTTTGTTGCCTCGGCTTGAAAGGATTGATGGGGGCTGGTTTGCTCGGCATGATGGGAAAAAACTGAGAAAATAGGGCCCATGTTGAGGACGATAACGGGACCTCTGGCTTTATTATTGTTGGTGTTTTGATAATGTTAATGTTACCTGTTTAATGGATGCATAAACTTCTTAAATATGCTGTATTGCCTCAAAAAATGTACTTTTTATAATATTTACAGGTTTGAAATCGTATATGTGTTTGGGATCTTAGTGCAAAAGCTGCTAATGAAGCTCTTGTGACGTGTATTTTGTAATACAGTAGAGCCCTGTTATTATCATACCCTTCGTGCAAAGCAAAACTATGACTATATCCGGGCTATTCTAATAAACGGTATGATATTAAGTGGGCTCTACTGTAATGCTAAAACTGAACATGGCACAATCATAATTTTCACATATATCTATACTTGTTTGAAAGAAAAACACTCCACAAACTCCTGTGTGCTTCCTAGATCCTAGAAAAATGCCCGCAGACACGCTGTCAAACTACTAACGTGGACATTTTCTGTGTTTTTAGGAGTGACAGGAGTTGTTTCCACGGACGACAAGAACGCCCGAAACATAGACGTCAACCTGTGGGCGATGACCAACCAGGAGACAGGAGAGTACGGGGTGAGCCACGGTTCTACTGTTTGAGTGACGCTTTGATGATATTAGAGGTAGTAGATCAATAAACCGATTACTTGATATAAACCAGTCTTTTAAAATCCCACTTTCTCAGAGGTGGAGGAAGCATTTAGATGTTTTACTCGATTAAAAACTACTGACACATCACTGTAAAATGACTCTGCTGCATGTAGAAGTCGTGCAGTTAAAATGCTAATTAAGTAAAAGTATTGAAGTATAATCAGGAAAAAGCAATTTAGAGCATTAAAATGAAAGAGTTCAACACAGAAACATCCGTCTATACGATAAATTAGCAAAGATAAAGTAAGATTTTACTGTTGTAGCCGGTTAAGGTGAGGCTAATTCTGAACTTTGTTAGTATAGGACTGGAACTCATGATTATTGCCATCATGGATTAGTTTTCTGATAATTTTTTTACCATTAATAAATCGACTGATTTGTAAAGAATTCAGAAAATAGCAAATTGTGCCGTCACAGTTAACCAAAAGTGAAAAGCGCAAAGTGAAACTGAGACTATGCTGTCCAACTGAGAGTCCGAACTTCAAAATAAGTAAAGTAAATAAAAGAAAAAGCAGCAAATCTTCACATTTATGAAGCTAATAAACATAAAAAAAGGACACAAACCATCATCAAAGTAGTTGCTAATTAAGTTTCTGTCCATAAACTGACTGATTAATCGACTGTTGCTTCAGCTGTACGCCTATAAACCATTGGTTAGTTGAAGTAATAATGAAAAACGGTCACTTTTTAAAATATATTTTGTGTTTATTTGTGCAGTAAGTCATAAATAAAGCTGATAACTCAAAAGCTACTGAGAGAAAAGACCCCAGTAAAGTGCAGCTTCGTCAGATTTCTACTTGAGTAAATGCACTTTGTGATATTCCACCGCTGAGTTCTGCATTGAGATCTGGGATGGGATTATATGTTGAGATGTCAATGGGAAAAATGCTGCAAAATAAACTCTAATATTAACTTTTGCCTACTTCCTCTTCAGATGTGATGCTGTTATCCCTCTAAAGATGTAATCTCTGGTCGTACTTTATTAAACTGTCATAAATGCAGCAGATTGGAGAAGAACGTTCTGACCAAAGCTGTACATTTTGCAGAATTTAAAGAGGAAAATTCGTGTTGTAGCAGAGCTCTGTTGGGACTGTAATGACAGATAGAGGAACAAAACACCCAGGAGCAAACAGATTGTCACCAACAGCTGATAATCACATTTGGCAGAGACGGTTCAGCCGTGAATGGACTGGACTGATAAGGAAATGAGGGACTCAGTAGATCCTTGTGTTGGATAGTGGTGTTTTCATAACATACATGCTGTAGAGGGGCGATCTGAGAACCATTAGGGGCAGTGGTGGCGCAATGGATTAAGACTTGGGCTGCTGATCGAAAGGTTGACGGTTTGAACCCCCACTATGGCCACTGTTGGGCCCCTGAGCAAGGCCCTCAACCCCTGTCTACTCCCATGGCAGCCCTCTGCTCCCAATGTGTGTGGTTTGGGTTAAATGCAGAACTGAATTTCCCTGAGGGCATTAATAAAAGTTAAATTATTATTAGCAATAAGCACATTTGGACACAAGATAAACAAGCATATACTAATATTGGGGCCCTGCATTGTCTCTCATTTCTTCTTATCTTGTTGCTTTTAGTTCTCTAATTAAGACATAAAACATCTACCAGACTTTTACTTTAGAAAAGAGGTCAGAGTTTCTAAATATTAAATGACGGATTTTAATTAATGCTACAAACGCAGTTACATAGCCCCTAAATTAGTCCATCTGGGGAATCAAACAGTTGATTTTTATAAAAACTTTTATTCCAACTTGTAATATAATGTAACTATTGTAAGTTTCTTTGGTGGAGGATTGTCTTTTAATGGCTGTTTGTCAAATTATTAGCTAAGCTGCTGATGGAAATGAACTGGAATGCTACGTAAAGAAGAAAGAACTGCATTTTGTATTACTTTACGCTGAGGTTCAGTGTTGATTATTGATTTTAAAAAGTCTCCCGGAAAGGTTTCAAGCATTTTAGTGTCCATAAAGTGCAAATGTTAATAGTATTTTACATTTTTTTAACACTAAAAACCCAGTTTGTCTCCTACAAAGCTGTCTTTTTCTTGTCGACTCAACCAGTGAGGATTTTTCTGATGTACGATGTATGATTTTCATGAAACAGTAAAAGATTAATTCACTTCTTGTGCCCCAAATTAGTGCAGTTATAATTTGTCATAATTAGTTACGTGCAGTTTAAAAACCACCATAGATTCAGAGAAGCGTTCGACGTCCCAAATGGAGAGTGGACGCGACTATGCTTGAGTGTGTCGCGTTCTGAAAACCCTGCTGTGCGTTTATTTATTTATTTATGTATTTATTTATTTCTGCTCTGAGGGCAGGAGAAGTGGGTTAGCTACATTTGACTTCAGTTAGAATTTCATAGCGGTCCTGAGAGGCTGTCAGCGGGACTTCCTGGTCTCATTTATCTCGGGCTTTTAATTGGTCGATTCAGGCGGCCGACTGACCCGAGCAGCCAGCAGCAGCCTGGTCGGAAACATCGGAGGAGGGAAGAGTTTCAGCTTTCAGAACCTAAGACGACTGTATGTTTAGTGTAGCTTGTGATTTCTGAACGTTCATCCATTTATTAGTCCTGAATCACTGAGACGGACTGTTAATTATACTGTATATATACAAACATGCATCTTCTAGTGTATTTTATTATCATTGTCTTCTCTTTACAATAATAATAAATATGTGATGCCACAGCTTTGTTAGTAGGAAAAAAGTGTTGCACATTATGGCTCTAAATGCATTTCCATTTAATTTGGATGTTATTTAAATCCTTAGGGTTCCTCAACAGCAACATTTTCAACACTTTTTTCCAGCTTAACACCAAAGCAACATCATAAAATAAGCAAAAAAGAATAAAAACATACTAATATAGATTTAAAAAATAAAATTATAAACATAGCCTGCCCATTCGGAGTCCAGGGAATCCTTAATTTTGTTGGGTTTTCATGTATATCTATGCAGGTTAATCTCCATAATGAATAATACTGTAGGGTTTTAAAGGTGAAATTGTGTTTTAGATCATTTCTGTAGGGTTTTAATCCTTAATATTTAAACTACTTGGATAATTTCACATCATAAACTAGAAAAGCACTCAGAGAGCTCATACCTCCACCAAGGAGCTTCAGTCCACCCCCAACACAATCTCCCAATTCACATATTTTCTATGGAACGTTACAGATACAAATGTAATTACATACAGTTCAAATGTCCGACCGACAATGCGGCCTTCACCCCATCCGACCTAATGAACAGGCGCGGCCTCTAGCGCGGCAGCTCCTAACAGCCTCCCAGCTTCTTAGACAACCGGAGATAAGAATGCCGGCCCAACTGTGCGTATGTCGCTCAGGAAGGAAAGAGAAGTCCGTCACTGTCGCTGTCTGTCACGTGGAGACCCAAAATGTCATGTGGTTAGAGGGGGTTACCCCCAAAACAAGAGTGCCCTCTGGTGGCTTTTAGAGTAAACCGGTGATCCGGATCAGTCCCAAAATGTCATCATTTCTTCATTTCCTGAAAATTTCATCCAAATCTGTCCATAACTTTTCGAGTTATTTTGCACACAAACAAACAAACAAACAAACCAACGCCAGCCATCACATAACCACCTTGACGGAGGTAATAACATTGTGGGGACTTAACCTAAATATTTCATCTAGTTATGGTAAATTCTAGTCATATTTTTCTACTTTTCTACACTTTGGTGGTTGCTTTAAATGTGTTTTTTAAATAACAGTGACTTGACTTGCTTGCACTGAACTGGTCAACAACATGCTACAACCCTTGGTGTGCAATACTTTTCTATTAGTACACTGCTGTGTTAACAGTGACAGAGTAAAGAAAAGCCATGAATAAGTAGTTAAATTGACATTTCATTATGGTTGTAACGACTGAAAATGAAAAACGTGGGTACCTCTAAAACACGGCACATTCACAACGCACAATTTAAGCCCTAAAAACTCATCTCTGTGTATCAAAGATGGATAGTTAGCCGTTTTTTCCCATTAAAATAATCAATTTCTGTCTTAAAATAGCCCAGATGTGACTCCACACCGTTCCATAGCCTCTTTAACAATGTGCAGATCTATGAAGTGCTGCAGCTCGAGCACACCAGCTCACCTCTGCTCAAACACTGTACTGTAAAACTACTCTGCACTACACAACAGTAATTTGCATTATTATATTAATTCAGCCATAGATGTCAGAACTGTAAACCGATTCTGAAGAAGAATAATGATACAGAAAGTCGCAGATTGCAAGTTGACAGGATTGATTCCTTAAATTTGGCACGACACTGACTAAAATATCTTGTAGTATATCAAAAACACCACGTGCACATGTTAACAAGATTTTAAAAACTTGATTTTCACCAAAGGAGGTCTTTGAAATAAGAGAACGAACATTAAAATTGATGCATCAGAACTGGATGTCACTTTTTTATTCATGTTAAAAAATCTACTGCCTACATTACCCACAATGCAACCCAGCTGCAAAAACTTTGACGTGAGGCAGTTTATCGGGTTTTGTGCAGATCCCACATACAGGAAGCTTTATCCAGCTTCTTTTACACATGCAGCAGTTCCTGTAAACAGACTTTGATGTGTAAAATCACCCTCTAATGCTGCAGCTTACGATGTTATTTCAGAAAACAATGTGCCTCCAGCTTTGTGGCAACGGTTTCTGAGGAGCTCTTGCTGTTTTAACGCCACAATGGCCTCTTACACAGAGGTTAAGTGCATTAAAAAATCATATTTACATCACATATGGGTGCAGTGCAGGGGAATCTACAAACGTCTGGCTACAAGGTGTGTATTATACTTTACATTTGAGTCTATTTATTTGGCCTCGCTGGAGAAAAGCTGCATCATCCACACTGACTTGGAGACATTAGCCGTTCGAAGAGGATTGCTGGCAGTGAGTGAAGTGCAGTAAACACAGCCCCTGAGCTGCAGCTATTCCAGACCGTGCAGCCTATGAACCTTCACCCGTCACATTCTGCATTGTTTTGATGACCCTCCTCGGGGGTGACGGCCTTCGAGGTTTTAGCAGCGAGGGCGCAACGTGTTGGGAGCAGGGGGTGGAGCGCATAAAACCTCCTCCGGCGACTTGGAAACACGGGAGTCGAGTTTCACAGCAGGGCAACAGATGCTGCTCATGGGGCTGCACCGTCAAAATAAAGCCGCTCAGGATGTTGGTCAAACGCTGCTGGTGTAGTTTAGCTTAAGTGTTTAACTATAGATTGCAGAAATGGCAAGATGCTTTCCAGTAAAACCCCAGAACTAGAACAGAACGGGTCAGATGTCTCAGTATGAGGAAATACATAGTCCTTCACATTATTTTAGGGTATTTAAATTACTAAAAAACATGTTATTCCAAGAAAATATATTAATTTGAGGGGGAAGATAATGAAGTTTTGACTGAGGTAAATGAGGCTTTTGAAAATAGTTATCTGCTTGAGGTGTTAAAACTAGAGTATGCGACTTTTAAGCCGCACCTATGACACCGCAACTTGTTTGTTTTACTTTTTTGTTTGTATATAGATTGAAAAAACAAGACACTGCATGTTGTTTCGTTAAATTTAAGAGCTATCAGTGGGCATGTTTCCCCGTCTTTTGTAGTTGCCTACTGGATCTAGCTTCAGATCTAGTGAGAGTGGATTGATTTTCCAATACAGCATAACATTTAGCAAAAACGTCACGTTAAACAGCTTCTCAGGCTGAGACGAGCTGAGCAAATGTGGTTCATTCAGGCATGGACTGAGCAGCACTGACTATTTTTAGATGCTACCTGGGTATAGCGGGGCTTTGAGCTAAATGCTAACACCAGCTTGGAAACATGCACAGACTGTATATGAAAGATGGACGTAATCTCCGGGTCTGAAAAGGGAAGCTAGCATGGAAAGGCTTCCTAAACCTGCAGTTTCTCTAGTAGCCAGCAGGGGGCCTCTAACCTCTCACAAAGTCCAATTGCATATAAGTCTATGAGAAAATGAACCTACTTTTCACTTGGTTTGCTGCCTCAGTGAACATTTTTCTAATCAGTTTATGGTGTCAACCGCTAGTTTCAAGTCTCCTTTGATATAGTGTGATGTTAAGTTTGTAAACAGCATTTGCAGTTAGAGGAAAATAATTATAATACCAGGTACATTTGAGGGGTTAACTTGCGTAATAACGTCCAGTTTCTAAAGAGCAACATGGCAATGACCAAATACCAGACTAATGCTTATACTGCTATGCTAACTTTGCAACATTTAATAGATAATGTTCAGCATTTTTAGCTATTCCAGTTTAATGTGCTAGCTTGCGAACATTTGCTAATTAGAAACTAAACAGAACTATGTCAGAGAATGATGGGAACACTGTTTGTTTTGTGGATATCTGGTCATTAAAGTGGTGGACAAGTCAAAATGTAAAACTTTCACTCTTAAGACGAATAAAAGAAACCCTTACTGAGATGCTGCATTGACTTAGACAAGCTAGCAGCTAGCCGTCATGTATTTAAATCAGTATTTCTCTGTGTTTGCAGATTGTCGCCTACTACAATGGAACCACCAAAGAGATCATCTGGTCCCAGACGGAGAAGATCCACTGGCCCAGCGGCGGTCCACCTCTGGATAACCCTCCCTGTGTGTTTTCCACTGACGACCCCTCCTGCAATGATGGTATGACAACTCAATAAAACATTCAACCCTTCTGCGAGGATTTAAATCTGCTTATGGATGATTATACCTGTCTGAGGTGAAATATCAGCTAGAAAGCAGCAACATAAGGTTTACTAATGGACGCCCTGATTTCACAAAAAGAATTATGAGGAGGAAGTTCACGGACGGCTTCGACATAAAGAAATTATTCTGCACTTAATGGCATATTTTTTCTCCTCTTGACTTGGGTAAGATGGAGTTGCTCATCAGATGGATATTACAGCGCACTAATGCATTGTTTATATTATCGCTGTCACCTCTACGGGGCTTGTGATGTTTTCATTGACGCGGCAGTGATAGATGCTTTGTTCTTCTTTAATTTCATCCCAACTCCTCCTTTCCCCGAAGAAGTGAAAAGAGCCAAGTGTAATATTCGCCGGAGTGACAGCCAGTGAAAGATAAGTGCTGGAAATGGTCTTTGTTGTATGAACAGAGTGACAGTTTTAGAGGGAACTGTCACGGATGATGTACCGAGCGGGGAAACCACTGCAATTATAAATGCATTGTGGTGTGAAGGCAGGATAATGAGTCGAGGAGCAATAAATCTGATTCCGTCCCTAAATTTCGGAGCCGACCGTGAGTAATTTGCAGAGCCTGGATGTCGCCTTTTCCAGCATCAAGAAAAATGGATGTTCAGGAATTTGTATCACAACTTGTGATAGATGCGACGGAGATAATTGAAACGAATTAGAAGCACGGAAACCTGCAATTATTAGCACAGCGAGGCCAGAAGAGTGTGGCTTCAGTAAGTGCAATTACTGTAATCAAAAATTAGAAAGTAACGCAATAATTGCAATATGCAGAAGCTGGTTTCATCACAGCAAACTACCAAACAACATGTGGACAAACTGTGCTATTGGTGTGTTTTCTCTTGTGTTTTTTTTAAAGTTTATTGTTTTTTGGATGTGTTTTTGTTCAGTAAAACAATTGAAACATTGTGGAGAGTACTTCAGATATGAACAGAAAGGCTAATTTAGTTTACAAGCTGCATGGGAGGTACAATAGTGAAGTTATGAATTGTTTTCAATGAACTCAGCAAGACTTTGTGAGTGTCTGCATGAATAAACTAGAAAAGCACTTGGAGAGCATCCCATGTTGGGATTTACACCCAGAAAAAATCGTCCCAGGATTGTTTTATCTCCATTATCAGACTCCTTGACCCAGAAAACAAACCCTTAGCATCTGGATTCACATTGATGTCATCATTAGTTCAATAGTTCTTCACCAGAATCTCTTTCTGGGTAATGGTGGTTTCTTCTGGATCCAGCTCCATAGCTGTTGATTCTACAACAAATCTGTTGGATCCTCCTGATTCAGCAGAGTCTCAGCTACATGTTGGTGTTGGCTGCATGTCTGGATCTTCATCTGTTACCTTACAGTGATGACCATTCCACAGGCCCTCTAGGTTTTACTGTTCTGGATCAGAGTATCCGGAATTTTTCCCAGATCCGGATCAAATGTTGACATGTTGTCGAAATTAGCGGGAAATTATTCTGTATTTTTTGCCAAGCAGCCTGGACATGTTCTGTGGAGTTACATGTACACATATACATGCACGTTGCCCTATCTCCCAATGCTAAAGAATCCTGCAAAACATTCCTGGATCCAGACGGTGATTCGGATCAGCACCAAGATCTAATCATCTGTTCCTTGTCCCATTATCCACCTGTCCTGAACATTTCATCAAAATCCGTTCAGTACTTTTCACGTAAAGTTGCTAACAGACAGACAAGCAAACAAAGATAAACGCCAGCAAAAACTGAAAAGTTGTCAGATTTGATGCCATCATGTCCACATGTGCCGATTGACCATATCATTTCAGGTCATTTCACAGAGTAAAGTCATGATATTACTATAATATATAATAGAGAGAAACCCACTGATGCATTTTAAACAAGCACTTGGTGACAGTTAGGAAAAAAACTCCCTTTTAATGGGGAAAAAACCTCTGGCAGAACCAGGCTCAGGGAGGGCAGCCGTCTGCCTTAACCAGTCGGGGTGAGGTGAGAACGAACTGTTGCTATATGAGCTCAAGATGCTCCACAGAAGTGATGTCCAGATGGATAGATTGTTGGTTTTGGCCCCAGTCATTCAGCTGGTTGCTGTAATATTGAAAACTCCACGCTTTGGATTGTGCTGTTGCAACCGTGGACAGACGAGACTAAATCCTAACAATCCTGTGACTTTTGCCACTGGTAAAATGTCAGCTTTTCGGAGGATTGTCACGAAATGTGGTTCAGATATGCATCTTATGAGATTGTTGCTCTGTTACTTATTTATTTTATTTCATTAATTTATGTATTTTGATATTTCCATATCTGTTTTTTCAGAATCTGAATCAGGAAGACATTTTCATATACATGGAATTTGCCTTGGTGTCTTAGCTCATTAAGTTAACATTGACATATAAATTAAAAAAGTGTTGCCATTCAGTAGGCACTAAGTGTTAACAGGTCTAATTAGTAGGAAGTGTAATCAAGGGATTATGAGGTACAAGAATTAATAGAAATACTTCCAGTGTGCAGGAATGTGTAAATTATTCGTCTGAGAATGTGCGACGTTGCATAGTTTACAATGTAAACAACTTCAAATGTGCAAAAAGATAATAATAATAATCCCATTTAAACATACAGTGCCTATAAAAAGTATTCAACCCCCACTGGAAGTTTCCCTCTTTAATTGCTTATTAGCATCAAATCAGGGTCAGTTTAATTTGGCTTTTCTGACAAAGTGAAAACAGATTTCTACAAAGAAACGTCAATTAGTTAAAGCTATGATGATTTGTATTTTACTGTATTTACATGTAATTATGTGTATTTATATCTACTGCAGGGAAATAGCGCGCATGGTCTTAGAAACAGAGGCTTCAGGGAACTGTTTCGTGCTTTGTAACCATTGTGACTGTGGAGGAACCTTCGAAACTGGTGCTTCAAAGAATAACATCTCTTTCTTAATATTGTATATATATAATTTTTGTTACCCACAACTATAGGAAAAGTATTAGTACACTGTTTTAGATGTTTAAAATAACATGGAGATACTTTTTTTTATATTTTGCCATTTTGGCTGATGGTACAGAAAAGTATTAAGAAAAAAATGATAGGAGGTAGATTTTTTTCATAACGCATTTTGAAAAAAAAGTCGAAATGTCGGGAATAAAGTCGGAACGTCGAGAATAAAGTCGGAATGTCAGAAAAAAGTCAGAATGTCGACAATAAAGTCAAAATGTCGGGAATAAAGTCGAAATGTTGAGAATAAAGTCAAAATGTCGGGAATAAAGTCGGAACGTCGAGAAAAAAGTCGGAATGTCGACAATAGAGTCAAAATGTCGGGAATAAAGTTGAAATGTCAACAAAAAAGTATAAACGTGAAGAAAAAAGTCGAAATGTCGAGAATAAAGTCAAAATGTTGAGAATAAAGTCAAAATGTTGAGAATAAAGTCGGAACGTCGAGAAAAAGTCGGAATGTCGACAATAAAGTCGAAATGTCGAGAATAAAGTCAAAATGTTGAGAATAAAGTCGGAATGTCAGAAAAAAGTCGAAATGTTGACAAAAAAACAATGTGAAGAAAAAAGTTGGAATGTCGACAAAAAAAGTCAAAATGTCGAGAATAAAGTTGGAATGTTGAGAAAAAAGTCGGAATGTGAAGAAAAAAGTCGGAAAAAAGTCAGAATGTCGAGAATAAATACAAAATGCTGCGAAGAAAGTAGAAATGTTGACAAAAAAGTCGAAATGTCGAGAATAAAGTCGACCTAGTTCGGTAAAGTTGGAAAAATGTTCACAGATTTGGACTTCCGGCATTAATAACTTATCAGCGATACGTTGTCAAAACATAAACGATGCCTAAGGTAGACAATATGCTACAAGTCCAGTTTTATCAAAAGTAGCTGTCTTTCAAGCTGCAGAAATAAAATCTGCCGGCTGTGTGACAAGTGCCCAGAGACAACGTATTTGTCACGCCCTCCACCTCTGCTGCCTGAGTGGCAGTCTCCTTTCCCCTTTTCCCTCTTCCCCTTCCCTCTCTCTCTTGCAGGTGGGCGTGAGCAAGGTGTGGGCAGCGAGGAGCACGGCAGGTGCAGCCACTTCCAATCAGCGGAGGAGGCACGCGTGTGATTGGATGATCAGCTCTCACTCTCCCGGTTATAACCACGCTCCACATGCTCCTCGATGCCAGACCGTCGTTTTTGCCTCAGTCAGTTGCCAACCTCTGCTCTCGTTCTGTCTGCTCCGTTTGCTCTGCACCTTCGCTTTTGCTAACGCTATTCCCTCTCCGCTTCCAGTTGGTTCCCCGTCTGCCATCCACGTGTGCCTCCTCCGGTTCAGCTTAACCACTGCCTCCACTCCGCCAGTAACCCAGCCACCGCCAGGATTCCAGTCGTGGATCGCCACCCCCACTCCCGGACCTCAGCTCACCATCCAGCCTGCCTGCCTGCCTGCCTGCCTTCGCTCCCACCTGCTCCGCTCACCTGCCCCGTCGTGCCCCCCTCTCCGTTCAGGTTCAGTAGCATTAGCATTAGCATTAGCGTTAGCCCGTCTGGCTCAGTTTCCCAGTGTCTTGGTTACTATCAGCTCGTTGGTTTTCGTAGCTCGCTTTCTGTTATTTGTTTGTTTTTCAGCTCGCCTTTTGCAGTTCGCTTTCTGTTGTTACTTTTAGTTAGTTTTCAGCATTCGCTCGCTTTTAGTTTCAGTTTTTGTTTATTAGTCTAGTTTCCTGCTGTGCAGTGATTTTCTGTTTTCCGTTGTTGCTAATAAACATTGTTATTTCGTATACCTGTGTGCCGTGTTTCTTTGCCTGCGCCTGAGTCTCTGCACCGTTCGTAACAGTACGGTCTGGCCAACATGAGCTCAGCAGGCAATGAGACCGGCACTAGTCCTGCCCTTAGTGAGGTAGACCTGCAGCAAGCCATAGCTCACCAGGGCGTAGTGATAGGGCAGCACGGCTCTTTGCTACAGAGTCTTGTGGAGAGTAACCGCGCGCTGATAGATCAGGTCTCCCAGCTCACGGGGAGGATTAGCACGCTAGCTGCCCATTCGGTTCCTGCTGCCGTTACGTCTATGGCCGCACCCGTTAGCAGTGATCCAGCTAATGCTAGTTTCGCGGCCAGCTATTCTACTCGTGAACCGCATGTGCCCGTTCCCGAGCGCTATGACGGCGACATTGGTTCCTGCCAGTCTTTTTTGACTCAGGTTTCGTTAGTCTTTGACTTACAGCCTCACTCTTACGCCGCAGATAGGGCCAGAGTAGCTTTCCTAGTTAGCCTCTTGTCAGGCCGAGCGAGAGAGTGGGGTACTGCGGTGTGGGAACGCCAGGAGGCGATCTGCGGCTCCTATACCGCTTTCACCGCCGAGATGAAGAAAGTGTTCAACCACCCGGTGCAGGGAAGAGATGCCAGTCACCGTCTTCTGTCCATGCGTCAGGGGAACCGGAGTGTGGCGGACTTCTCCATCGAGTTTCGCACTACAGCGGCGGGGAGCGGATGGAACGATGCAGCTCTGCGAGGAGCATTCTACGCAGCTCTGCAGGACGGCCTCAAGGATGAGCTGGCTACCCGAGATGACGTGCGCAGTCTGGATCAGCTCATTGACCTGGCCATCCGGATCGACAACCGAATCCGCGAGCGGCGGAGGGAAAGGACCCTCCGCTCGGAGTCTCCACGGGCCCGTCCGTCGACCTGCCAGAGCCCTCCACCTTCTTCCCGAATCGTTCCTGACCCTGAGCCCATGCAGCTGGGACGCAACCAGCTGTCCGCACAGGAGAGGCAACGCAGGCGAGACGCCGATACCTGCTTATACTGTGGGAAGACTGGTCACTACCTCGCTGCCTGTCCCCAGCGTACAGTAAAAGCACGGGCTCACCAGTAACTGGGGAGATACAGGTGAGCCATCTATCGTCGTCTTCCCCAAATCGGCTGCAGCTCGCCGCCTCCCTCTGCTGGCAATCCCAGTCTGTTCCTGTACAAGCCTTCATCGACTCTGGTGCCGAGGAGAACTTCCTGGACCTTCAGCTCGCCCGTCAGATGTGCATTCCTTTGGAGTCCCTGGAGCCCCCCCTGGAGGTCCGAGCCTTGAATGGACTCCACCTAGCCAAGGTACAGCAGAAAACTGTTCCTATCACGTTGTTTCTGGCCGGCAATCATCGGGAGAAGACGACCTTTTTCGTTATAGATCACTCCAGTCCCCCCATGGTCCTGGGTTATTCCTGGCTTCGGGCGCACAACCCCCACATCGACTGGAGGAAAGAGGAAGTGGTATCCTGGGATCCCCGGTGCCATGAGACCTGTCTGCACTCAGCCTTGACCCCTGCTGACGCCACCAGCCCTGTTCCGGACGCCCCGGTAAAGTTGGACTCCGTTCCTCCCGAGTACCATGACCTCGCTCCGGTGTTCAGCAAGGAGAAAGCCTTGTCGTTGCCCCCTCATCGTCCCTACGACTGTGCCATTGAGCTCGTTCCCGGAGCCACCTTACCCACCAGTCGGTTGTATAACCTCTCCAAACCGGAACAAGCGGCCATGGAGACCTACATCCGGGACTCCCTCGCTGCTGGCATCATCCGCCCGTCTTCGTCGCCTGTGGGAGCAGGATTCTTCTTCGTGGACAAGAAGGACAAGACCCTTCGGCCGTGCATCGACTTCCGTGGTCTCAACGACATCACCATCAAAAACACTTACCCCTTGCCACTCATCAACTCCGCCTTCACCTCCCTGCACGGAGCGTCCGTGTTCACCAAGCTGGACCTCCGCAACGCCTACCACCTCATCCGCATCCGCGAGGGGGACGAGTGGAAGACGGCATTCAACACGCCGCTGGGGCACTTCGAGTACCTGGTCATGCCCTTTGGACTCACGAATGCACCCGCCGTCTTCCAAAACCTTATCAACGATGTGCTCCGGGACATGATCAACCGGTTCGTATTCGTTTACCTAGATGACATCCTCATCTACTCGAGGGACGCCCAGGAACACACCCGCCATGTCCGCCAGGTCCTCGAGAGGCTACTGCAGAACCGACTCTTCGTGAAGGCCGAGAAATGTGAGTTCGGAGTACCTACCGTTTCCTTCTTGGGTTACATAATCTCGGCGGGTGAAGTGAGAATGGACCCTCTGAAGCTGTCCGCTGTCAGGGACTGGCCCATTCCGGAGAATCGGAAGCAGCTGCAGCGTTTCCTTGGCTTCGCCAACTTCTACCGTCGCTTCATCCGGGACTACAGCAAAGTGGCAGCCCCGCTCACCTCCCTCACTTCGGTTAAGCGGACCTTCTCCTGGACTCCTGAAGCAGACCAGGCCTTCCACTCCCTGAAACAACGCTTCACCTCCGCACCCATCCTGACGCAACCTGATCCCCATTTGCAGTTCGTAGTGGAGGTGGATGCTTCGGACATTGGGGTGGGGGCGGTGCTGTCTCAACGTTCCCCCGCCGACAACAAGTTGCACCCCTGTGCCTTTTTCTCTCGGCGGCTGTCCCCTGCCGAGAGGAATTATGACGTAGGCAACCGAGAACTGCTAGCAGTGAAGCTAGCTCTGGAGGAATGGCGTCACTGGCTGGAGGGGGCGGAGCAGCCGTTCATCGTTTGGACCGACCACCGGAACCTGGAGTACATCCGATCGGCCAAGCGACTGAACGCCCGGCAGGCCCGCTGGACGCTTTTCTTCGGCCGCTTCAGTTTCACCATCACATATCGGCCGGGGTCCAGAAACGTCAAGCCAGACGCTTTGTCCCGCCAGTTTTCCTCCCAAGAGACCCCCGGCGAACCTGAACCCATTCTGCCTGGAACTTGTGTGGTGGCTTCCCTCACCTGGGAGATCGAGTCCGTGGTTCGCCGGGCCCAGGAACAGCACCCCGACCCAGGTAACGGTCCTACTAACCGCTTGTTTGTTCCTGATCCAGTTCGCTCTCAGGTCCTGAGCTGGGCGCACTCCTCACGGTTGACCTGCCATCCTGGGACTGCACGCACCGTGGAGGTCCTGCGGCAGAAATTCTGGTGGCCTACTTTGGAGAGGGATGCTAAGGAGTTCGTGGCCGCATGTTCCATCTGTGCCGTCAACAAGACCTCCAATCGGCCGAGTTCGGGGCTCCTCCAACCGCTGCCTATCCCTCATCGACCCTGGTCCCACATCGCAGTGGATTTTGTCACTGGGCTTCCCCCATCCCAAGGTAAAACTGCCATCCTAACCATTGTCGACCGGTTCTCCAAAGCCGCCCATTTTGTCCCCTTAGAAAAGTTGCCCTCTGCCAGGGAGACGGCAGATCATCTGGTGAACCACGTTTTCCGACTCCATGGGATACCTGCCGACATAGTGTCCGACCGGGGACCACAATTCACGTCGGAGGTTTGGAGAAATTTCTGTTCTGCGTTGGGGGCCACAGTCAGTTTAACCTCTGGTTTTCACCCGCAGTCCAATGGTCAGACGGAGCGAACCAACCAGTCACTGGAGACCTTCCTGCGATGTATGACCTCGGAGAACCCTTCCGCCTGGAGCAGCCTCCTCCCGTGGGTCGAGTATGCGCACAACTCCTTGTCTAATGCTTCTACCGGGCTGTCTCCGTTTCAGTGTTCCTTGGGATACCAGCCGCCCATGTTCCCCTCCCAAGAACGGGAGATCTCCACCCCGTCTCTCCAGACCTTTCTCAGGAGGTGTGAACGGGTCTGGAGGCGCTCGAGGGCCTCTCTGATAAGGGCTTCACGGAGAATGGAGGGGCAAGCCAACCGTCACCGTTCTCCTGCCCCTGTCTACTCCCCGGGCCAAAGGGTTTGGCTCCGGGCTAAGGACTTACCTCTCCGGGTGGAGTCTAAGAAGATGGCGCCCCGGTTCGTGGGGCCTTTTGTTATTGAGCGCATCATTAATCCCAGTGCGGTCCGCCTGAAGTTGCCCTCCTCCATGAGGATCCACCCCACATTTCATGTCTCCCAAGTTAAACCTGTGAAGGAGAGCGCTCTGGCCCCCCCTGTCCGTCCCCCTCCACCACCCAGGATCGTGGACAATGCTCCAGCGTACACCGTGCGCCGCCTGCTGGATGTTCGTCGTCGGGGGCGGGGTCTCCAATATCTTGTGGACTGGGAGGGATACGGTCCAGAGGAGCGCTCCTGGATACCCAGACGCCAGATCCTGGACCCTGCCCTAATCCGGGAGTTTAACCGGAGGAGACCGGACCGGAGGATTCGTGCACCTGGAGGTGCACGTAGAGGGGGGGGTACTGTCACGCCCTCCACCTCTGCTGCCTGAGTGGCAGTCTCCTTTCCCCTTTTCCCTCTTCCCCTTCCCTCTCTCTCTTGCAGGTGGGCGTGAGCAAGGTGTGGGCAGCGAGGAGCACGGCAGGTGCAGCCACTTCCAATCAGCGGAGGAGGCACGCGTGTGATTGGATGATCAGCTCTCACTCTCCCGGTTATAACCACGCTCCACATGCTCCTCGATGCCAGACCGTCGTTTTGCCTCAGTCAGTTGCCAACCTCTGCTCGCGTTCTGTCTGCTCCGTTTGCTCTGCACCCTCGCTATTGCTAACGCTATTCCCTCTCCGCTTCCAGTTGGTTCCCCGTCTGCCATCCACGTGTGCCTCCTCCGGTTCAGCTTAACCACTGCCTCCACTCCGCCAGTAACCCAGCCACCGCCAGGATTCCAGTCGTGGATCGCCACCCCCACTCCCGGACCTCAGCTCACCATCCAGCCTGCCTGCCTGCCTGCCTGCCTTCGCTCCCACCTGCTCCGCTCACCTGCCCCGTCGTGCCCCCCTCTCCGTTCAGGTTCAGTAGCATTAGCATTAGCATTAGCGTTAGCCCGTCTGGCTCAGTTTCCCAGTGTCTTGGTTACTATCAGCTCGTTGGTTTTCGTAGCTCGCTTTCTGTTATTTGTTTGTTTTTCAGCTCGCCTTTTGCAGTTCGCTTTCTGTTGTTACTTTTAGTTAGTTTTCAGCATTCGCTCGCTTTTAGTTTCAGTTTTTGTTTATTAGTCTAGTTTCCTGCTGTGCAGTGATTTTCTGTTTTCCGTTGTTGCTAATAAACATTGTTATTTCGTATACCTGTGTGCCGTGTTTCTTTGCCTGCGCCTGAGTCTCTGCACCGTTCGTAACAGTATTGCTAATGAGTTATTGATGTCGGAAGTCCGAATCTGTAAATATCTTTCCAACTTTACCGAATTAGTAGGGCTGGTCTGAGTAGCAACATCGGAGGTCCAGATATTCGGATCTAATATTCGCTTAATATTTGAATATTCGGTTCTTGCCACGGTGTCGAAATGTTGAGTGGGGGGTGGGGTGGTGGTGGTGACACCGAAGCTTCACATCAGAGTTGGCAGGTCTGCGTACGAGCCACTGCCATGTACTAGAGCCTCGGAAATGCACGGCATCGCCCACCGGCGGCGTGCACGAACATTCGAATATCAGAATCCTTATTCGAATACCACCACAATGAACGAATATTCGGATATTCGAATATTCGGGACCAGTAGGTCGACTTCATTCTCGACATTGTATTTCAACTTTATTCTCAAAGTGCATGAGAATGAGTGGCCATAATACTCTTCCGTACTAATGGAGACCTTGGCATCGAGAGTCTTTTGCACACAAATTTGTTGACTTAAAGATCCCAATTTGCCCAACTACGTCTCTAAAACTTGCGTTAATATCTCCAGTATTGCTTAAGAGTTGTTCCACTATTTAATGCCAGAAAACTGCAACCTAAAACAATTCCTCAGTATGCTTTATAATTGATGAAAAAGGGCGATACACTGCAAATAATGACTTTTTTGTCATGTGCGGCTATAATTAAGGCTTCACAATGACAGCAGGTCACATAGGAGCCGGTAACTATGATAAAACTAAAATAAAATCTGGAGAAACTGTGCATTTTCTGACTTCTCTGAACTCTGCACATGAAGAATGCAACGTACTGCAACAGCCAGTGAGTTAGAAACCTTTAGTTCGACCGTTTGATGAGCGCGGTGAAGTGGAACATGCTCTGGAGTTGATTAGCGTCAGAGATGATACATCCCTAATCATGAGAATCAGCTCATCCGCTGATCTGCAGCAGGTGGTGTAATTAGTCTCCATTAGGGTTTTAAATATACACGAGGAGCCGTGTGATTGTGTGAAACTGTTGCCGGCGTTTGCGGTTTTGACGGACGGCTGAAGCGGCGCAGCTGTAACTCAGGAAGTCACAGCTGTGTTTCTTCACATCGCACTTTTCTGTTCTGTATTTTCAAAGATATGAACGCGGACATCTGTTAAACATGTGTAAGACAGCCGAGCGTGTAATGCTTCTTCTTTCTCCCTCTCTCTCTCTGTCTTTTCTTTCCTCCTGTTTCCAGGTCATCTGCCAGTTCTGGGTATTGTAGCCGTGGGTTCTGGCTTAGCGCTTATCATATTCGGGATCTCCAGTTTCCTCATTTACAGGTGAGCTTTAATCGCTTTGCTGCTTTTAGCTCCGACAGAGATGCTTTTTTTTCTCATTGTTTTGCTCAAAGACGGACAGAGAAAGAGCAACAAAGTGCGAGACGGACACATGTTCGAAGCGGGATTCGTGCATCGCGCCGCTGTAGGTGCGAATGTGGTATTTACACGATTGTTGCTACGGCAACGGCTCAGCAGGTGACGGCGAAGTGTGTCGCAGAGCCGCAGAGCGAGCTCATGAACTGGCCCCAGACGAGGCTCACCGCCACCCTCGCTCAGTGCTCATTAGCGTGTTCATTAGCTTTCTTTCCTTTGCGCTGGATTAAAGCTCAAATGCCACTTATTTTAATAATTCACACACAACTGCTGATGTCAGGTGGAAAAACAAGGGTCTGGTGGGGTTTTGAGTGTGTGTTGTTGTTTTTTTTTCTGAAAGGATTACATGTTAGTTTTGCAGGTTGGCTCATAAAACCCCGTAAAATCCCATTAGAAGTGGGGGAGCACAAAGACGCCCGATTTCTGCAAAACAAACATTTACGCGGTAGAAGTGAAGTCATTCTTGAGAAGGAGAGTGGAAGTAAGTGCTCAGCGCCCCAATTAAGGGAAGGAGAAGCTCGGAAAAGCGTGAAATATATGTAAAAAAAACACAAATAAATGAGGCTGACACTGTCTCGGGTGGTGGGGTTGAAGGCATTTGCAAGGCTTGGATTGTTTAATTTGACTTTTACGGGTGTTTTTTTGATATTTTTATGATTCAGCAACAGATAAAAATAACTTTGGAAGCTTCCCTGAGCTTGTTTTACTCCAACAGCCACATCAGGTCACAACAACACAGGTGGCATCTCACATAGAAACCCCTCAGCCTGTGCTCACACTGTGCATAAAACAAACCAGGTCTTAACATTATGTGATTAGGTTAAATAAGTGTCAGGGCTTAATTGTTAATGCCGCCCCCCGAGCGGTTCATTTCAGCTGTACGTTTCAGATAAAAATACTTCCCTGCTGCTTCCCTAATGGTTCTAACTCAGCTGTAAAAACAAACTCGAGTGAAACGGCGTCCCGAGCAGCGCGGTCCTACATGTTTACGTTGCAGCATTAAGCCTCGTTTAATTACACCAGGAGCAAATCATGCGTGCCCCGAGTAATTAAGGAAGGATTTCTGCGCCCCAGTTAGCGTCATGGGTAACATCTGCATGAAATGGAAGTAAATAACGCTGCTGTTTTCCTCCCCTGCTTTCTCCTGCGAAGTCGTCCTTACGACGCCGGTTAATGACTATTCTCGACTAACAGACGCGTTTGATTTCGAGAGGAGCCGCGGTAATCTGATTACTTTTTTCCAATACTGACCTATTAACACAAACAAGTGTTAATCAGCAGCCAATCAGAGTGGATTTTGATCAGAGGAGTGGTGGAAGAAAGACGGCGGAGCGGCTATCCACGCGAGGTAAATCCACTAAGCCTGAATCTGAGTAGCCCAATAATTTAAATAACTACCAGATAATTAGATTGTTTGGGCACTTAAATCTGAAATAATTAACGCTTCCTTCTCTGTTTTTTTTTTTTGCAGCCAACAGTTCAGCAAACTGAACTAGTTAGCTAGGTTTCCTGGACATCTCGGCCGGTGAGTTTCTTTCCTTGGAATCTCTCTCTTCACATCCAAGTGTCTGTTTGTGTTACGGGAGTCTAACTGTTGGATGCATTTTCGGTCCTGACCTGCAGTTTTGAACTTTCTGCAGCAGTCCGGCTCCATTTAGACTCATTTGGTGATAGTTTCCACATACATACATGTGTATATAAAAAAGCTGCTGGTGTCTTTTATTGGATTTTGAGGCTGTAAACCTCCTGCCGGGGATTAGAGCCTCTCGAGCGTCGGCCCTCTTTGATACCGAAGGCTAACAAATCACTTCCTGTTTTCGCAGACACCAGTGGAGCTCTCGCTGATGGACGGAGAGGCAGAGCTTGTTTACAGCCATCTTAAAGATCAACCAGCTGCTGAGAGAGCCTCCGTTCTCGCTACTTGACCCACAAAAACACCACTAAGACGCTGAAAGCAGCTCGCAGTTTTGCCACTGTCAGTCCACACGCTCAAATCCAAAGTTTCTCAACCTTTAGGTGCAATTTACACGACTGAGATATTTAATTTTTAATAAGAAGAAAGAAATAGATTATATATTTAGTGCTGCTTTTATGATTGTTTTTAATACATACATACAATGAAATATTTTACACTTGAAGGCAGGGGTGAATTAAATCTGTAATTTCTAGGGGAGTGTAAATTTAGGGGATTTAAATCTAGTTTATGGGTGAGAGGCTGCTATATTTTGTATTAGGGTGGCTGGTTTATTAGGTTTGACGAGAGATTACTCCTCTAAATTTGGTGAATATGCAACTTAATAAAGACAAACCTGTGTACTGAATCATCTGCTTCTTTGTGTTGCTTTGACGAAAAACATCTGCACGGCAATAAAAGCCATTCAAACAAGTCCTTAAATTTAGCCTTTAAGCATGTTTTCCCCCCCTAAAAACCAAAAGATTAGCGAGTAACTGAAAGAAGACAGAGGTAGGCAACACAGGTTCGCTCTCAGAGGAATGTTTTAAGACTCGCTAGGACAAAGATGTTTTTTTTTCCAGTCACAATGAAATGATTTTACATTTCATGCAGCGATTGTTAAGTTTCGTCCCGCAGCGCTTTAAGCATCTGGACGGCGGCGCGCTCTCGGTTGACTTTGGAGTGTGAGGGGATGTTGAGCAGAGCGGCAGTGGCTCTGTTGTTTTAATGGAGGGGTTTGGTCCAGCTGAGGTATTCACAAATGGGACTTATGAAACAATAGGCCCAGTGTGGAGCTCCACGCTTTGCCCCTCCGGCTGCCAGAGGTCTCTAAACGAGGCTCTTTAAATAGAAAAGTACCTTTTTTTTCCCCTCTCTGCTGCTGCTGCTGGTGGTGGTGGATGGGGCTGGAGGGCACCGGTGGTTTAACGGTGTTTCCTGCACTCAAAACTCTCACGACTCGGGAGTTTCTGCAAACACAAACAAGATTCTCCTCTAAGTTTCTGGACGACACGGTTTGTCCCGGTGAAAAAGCGGCAGGAGGATAAAAAAACTAGACCCTTTTGGGGCCAGCTAGGATGGTTTCGGAGGTGGTAGGGGGGGAAAGGCTGGTGATATGCGAACGCTGCAATAATTTCCTGCAGCCATCTGGAAGTGTTTTACACCTTTTAGATTGGCTTGGAATGTGTGGGCTCTGCTCATTTTTCATTTCCAAGTGCTTCAAACTGAAAATGAATCCGCTACCACCCTACTAATAGAAGAAGAAGTTAAAAAAAAGCAAATAAAAACAAGCTCTAATAACTCTGGGTTTTTCAGTTTTATTTTTATATGTGTTTTTTTTGCTGCAGATCAGTTGAGTGTCGAGATCCAGCAGCTCCTGTGAGATTTGGCCCAGATGTGTTGAGATGCGCTGGAATGCTTCCTCCTTTCCGCGCTGTCGGATCAAAAATAACACTCAAGATGTGTCGATAAACGGTCAGATTAATTGCTCAGGATCAGCTGTGGAGATATTTGGAGGTTGTTAGCCATTTTGGAGCAGCTTCTACCCACAATGCACCATAAAGTATTTGAATGAATGACGGATCTCCTCAGTGTATTATCTGGAAAACGACACCAGAACTATCAGCTAAAGTCGTTTTATTCAACGACCTGTTGATGAAACATACTAAACCCAACGTAACCTAACTCTAATTTTAACTTCAACCTCATTTGTGCCACCAGATAGTGTCATAAATGAGTCTATTTAACATGCGCTGGACCTTCTTTACATCCCTTTTATGATATAATTGCCTCTTGTTGTACTGTCAGACCTAAATCTGCAGTGTAGTTCTGAAGAATTACTAGATAACATTTAGGTTTTGTGTCCATGCATTCCCCTTTTATTCGCTTAGTTTTCCTTCACCAGTTAAATGGCATTTAAACATCAGTAGTGTCTTATTTCGTTGGTTACAGCAGCACCGGGTCATCAAAGCATGTCAATTTGAGACCAGCCCTGGTTGATTTTAGCGTCTTGACGGATGGTCAGTTGGCTTTAACCGTTCACAACTAGGAATTTTGCAAACCAGTCTTAAGGATCGGTATTGGGGCAGATGAGTCCTGGCACAAAAATAACGTTGAAGCAATCTGCTGCTAGCAACATTAGCCCTGTCGCTAAGGTGGCACCATTTCATAATCCGCAACCAGGAGATTCAGAATGTTAAACAGCATGGCGACCAATGCAGAACAGGGTCAGTCATTGGGCTACCAATCAGAAGGTCAGAGGGTTGAACCCCAATGCGGCCACTGTTGGGCCCTTGAGCAAGGCCCTTAACTCTTCCTGCTCCATGGGTGCCGTGTCATGGCTGACCCTGCGCTCTGACCCCGACTGGGATATGCGAAAAAAACAACATTCCACAATGCTGTAAAAGTAGTGCAACACCTTTTTATTTTGGTAGGGGTTGGTTGGTGCTCCAGTCAAGTCTCCACAACATTATGTTCCTACTTCAGCCAACCAGTCATATATTCGATGGTCTTGTTAACCCAAAGAATGGAGGAGATGCTTCAAAACAAGTCGTGAAAAGATTGTATTTTAACCCAAACCATGATATTTCTCTGAACCCTAACCAAGTAATTTTGGTAACTAACCTTAAACAAGTTGTCGTCCTAAGCTTGCCTAAACCTAATCATGGTATTTGTGCATTGTGGGACGTAAACTCTGGTCTTCTAGGTGAACCTGATTGCTAGTTTATGCCACCAACCACCTCTTCGATCTCTTAAGGTGGAATCTGTCACCTTTTCAAACTTCCCCACCAGGTTGCAGGTCACAAATTACTTCAAATTAACGTTCCCTTCTAATCGCACTGAAGAATGCAGTTTAGCTGTATAACTGACTGGATCTTAGTGCTTCAGTATTGCCTTCATCCAAGAGGTTTATTCTGTTCAGAACTCAACTGAGCTTCAGTTCAGGACTAAAGAAACCTCTTGAATAAGGTCAAACGTCACCAAGAACCAAAAAGAGAAGTCCGGTTGTCTTCTATGTAAGCTCTTGGGATTACCAAGACCTAGATGGCTAAGAATCTACGCAGACATAGCTGAACGGAACTTGGAGTTGGGGGATGGGTTTAGGCTAACGAAAGAGAAAACACCACCAAAAACAGGCCATATCGGCTAATTGCTGTCAGTCCTATGACTAATTTGACAACAGACCAAAGTGAAACCTGTCTACTGTCTTGTCAAAGTGTCTTCTCTCTGGGAGATTGTGCCATTGCAGTTATTCTTTCCAGTTAAACTTCCATTTATATGTCACTAACTGAAGCTTAAAGTCTCCTATTTTTGCAGCAGGACCCTCAGTATTTGGATCATGTCATTCGCAAAAAATCAGTGTGTCAGTTAAGTAGGTTGCAGCAGTAATTTGTGTCACATGGATCTTTAACCAGCATTTAAATAAAGAGAAGCATTGGTTTTAGCTCTGTAATGGCTGATACCCATTACTGTAGCATCATATATGTTGCATATTTAAAATATCATCCTTTATGTGGTAAAATTCTCCTTCTAACCTGTAGTTTGTTTGGAGTTTATTAGTCGTCCAGTCACTCTATCTTCCTCACCAAACATGCCTGTTACATTGCTTTTCCATTGCTTTGGCTGAGGTTTCATTTCAGTAATTAAATCTGTCCGTGCAGAGAGCCGGGACGTCTTTGCCAAATTCGTATTTTCACACACAAAAGGCAAGACGCTGCTTCGCATGCTTAGTCAGAATGCAGCCCCTTCATGTTAGTGGCTAATGATTTAGTGGCATTTAGCGGCTAATGCAGTCTAAATGATTATCACTAGACATCCTGTGCCGACCATCCACTCCATTATTTTAACATCACCCAGGTGAGCAACAGAATCGCTAATCACTCCACCGCTAATGCTCTTTTCACTATAAAACGTCACGCTGAGTTTCTGTTGTCTGCTTTGTGGTTTACTGTGTTAAGCTTTCCATCATTTGACAGATAGTCTCCACTGGTTTTTCACTGTTTTCAGGTTCAAAGTCATAATTTCTAATGCTGTTTTTTTTTGTTGCTCGTTATATAATATTTGAGAAAATGATGCCAAGATGACAAACGGTGACTTAATTTGCCAGTACTATTTGAAAATTACCACTTTTTCATGGCAAAATTAACTCTGATTAACTGTAATCAGTGACTACAGTATCAGGATGCTTTCGTAAACATGGTGCTCTGTGCGTTACCTGTTGATACCCTCAACTCTAATCGTACAGACGTGTTTAGCCGGTCGAGTTGCATTAATTATCAGTATTTGAAGAAACCTTGTACTGGTCTTGAGTGGGGAACTTTTTTTGTACCAGTGTTTAGATACAATGAGGACATGTGAGACTACTTAGTAAGTTTGTTTTTACAAAAAAGATAGTGGGAGTAAAACTGAAATTGATTTTAATCATGACTATCAAAGTTTTTATATATTTTTCACAGAAGAAAAGACGTCAGAACAATTATATACCTTAAGTAAAGATACACCGATCAGGTATAACGTCATGACCACCTTCCTAATATTGTGTTGGTCCCCCTTATGTGCTCACAAATGCTCTGAACCATTGGCCATGGACCAGAGGACCTCTCAGGGTGTCCTATGGGGTCTGGAACCAGGACGTTGGCACTGGATCCTTTGGCTACTCTGGCTTGTGCAGTGGGGCCTCTGTCAATCCAACTTGTTCCACTGCATCCTGTTGATGCTGGATCACAATGGTCAAATCAACATGTTGGACCATTGTCATGTTCCTCAACATGTTCCTGATTGGTTGATGTTGTTTCCATGTGGTGGGGTGCATTTTCCTGTGGGGGTAGGCCAGTGACATTTGGGATTTCCATTTGCATTAGGGAGTGTGTTTGTTGTGGGACAATGTTTATTTAGGTGTCTAAGTCTGATCAACATGGATGTTAAAATCCAAGGTTTTCCATCAGAACACCACATAGTACCAATATGATCAATGTTATTCTCTTCGCCTGTCAGTGGTCAGAATGTTGGGCCTAATCTGTGTATAAGGGAGTTTCAACACAAAAACACTGTATGTAAGGAGATGTAAGAGCCTTCATTTAAGAGGTTTAGTGAATGCTGAGATCATAAATAACGATTAGAAGTCTGAAAACTTTTGATCCGTATATTTGCACTGAAGACCTCCTACGTTAAAAATCAATGTCTCTTTTTAACTTGTTAACATGTTCATATGGGGTTTTTCATGTGCTGGAAGACAAATCATGAGTAGAATAAACACTCAACACCATGGCTGCATTTCCATCTTGAACCTGCAGTGTACTGATGACAGTATCAGAAAGACAGATTCAGACTTTTGGGGTTTTATACGCAACAAATCTAAAGAATTCAAGTTTTTAAGGGTTAACTTTATCACCAGAGAGGGATTTTAAATTCATGACCAGCTGATTTCATGTCTTTAGTCTTAAAGTTGTTCCCATTACATAAAGTTGGATGAACCTTCTGTGACGGCAGCCATTGGTTTTATAACCAGTAGATTTGAAGGGCTGTCCGGTGGCTTCAGCCGTCTATCTTGGCAGTACCAGACTCCTGCTAACTCCTGGTTAATCCAAAAATGAGCAAACTAGTGGAGTGTGAGTGGAGCTGAAGTGGGTGATGGCGCCCACCTTCCACTTAAAGCAGCGTTGCCTTTAATTAGGCATAATTTTAAGCCACAATACAATTCAAACAAGTGAGTTATGCAATTATTTAGCCCCGGCATAGTTGCCATGGATGGGCAAATTAGCTGGAGAGACCAAAACTGTTTTTGCACCACTCTGTAAACATGTTTATTTCTGCTGTAAAGTTGGACATTTTAACTTGGAGATCTGTGAGGACTGACTCGCTTTTGCAGCCGGCCTCAAGTGGCCATTTGAGGAACTGCAGCTTTTGGTCGTCGCTTGGCGTGAGCCTTTTGTTTTGGATAATTTCTTGACTTTTCCTCTTGTAGCACCCTCTAGACCAACATTTCTTTAGCTCCACCGCTATCAAGGGTCTAAAAAAGTAAAATTCCTCTTTGTTCCAATTAACATCTTTGAATTTAGGGCCTGTAGTAGTGATGGAACTGCAGTTTTTGGTTGCGACTTGGGTGGTACTATATTTAATTAAAAAAAAAAAACAACAAACACAAGTGTACATGCATCATCACATGTACATAACTACATGCAAACACTGGATGTGAGGCCAACTGTAATCAGTATCTCAGGAAATACCACCAGGAAACGTTGGGTAAGGATGACTCGCCAGATTAAATCCATTCAAATCTACACAAATTCCTCAACATAAAACCGTCGACAGTCCAACTTGTCTCTTTTTTATTCATTTCTTTGCTGCTTCGTGGTAAAAAACCATCAGCCCACGACCTCTTCAGCAGCCTCAGCTAAACCCGGTCCGCGTTGTGTGCGATGGTTCTGCCGGTCTTTGTGCTGCCGTGTCCTTGTTGACTTCACCACCTGGTTTTTTTTGCTTCCTCGCAGGAAACTGAAGCTGGAGAAAGAGTTGGCTGGAATGCTGTGGAGGATTCGGTGGGAGGACCTTCAGTTCGAGAGCCCCAATAAATACCACAAACGGGCTGGCAGTCGGCTAACGCTCTCGCAGGTAGAAGATCTCGAACAATGCTGTTGCTGCTGCTTGCACTGCGGCCAAAGACAAAAAAAATAATGCTAAATGTGCAGGTGAGGCGACACCCACGTGATATCATATTAAAGCTGGCAGCCGCGAACCTTTCTTCATAATGCTGAGCTTTATATCGCATTTTATTCCATCAGTGCTCCTGGCACGGCCTCCGATGTGTGATTAACAAGTTGTTCATCTGGCAGTTTACTTTGCTGCGTTTGCCAGTAGGAAAGACTCAACCGTGGGTACACAGTTTTCATTCATACGGGACTTTATTTACATTATTATCAGTCTGGAGACGTCCCTGCTGCAAAAAAAAATGGACCCACCAGGAATCGAAAATGCTAATTTGACAAGTCCGGAGCTGTTTACACACCGAGCGCCGTGTATTAAAACGCAGCTTGTGGTTTTTCTAAGAGAAGCTGCAGCTCCGAAAGGGTCCAGATCCTTTGTGAGTTTACACATTCCTGAAAGCTTTCCCAGCGGTTTATTGAAGGTGGCTGTTTTTCCCTTTTTTTTTTTTTCCTGCAGTGGCATATTAAATGATTGTTAAAATAAGCTCTCGCCTGGCCCCCACCCCCACGTACATAATACCTCATCACGTTCCTCGAGCATCGGGTTCTGTCGTCTGATGCATCTCCCTCTGGGTTGCGTTTCATCCCACACGTGCGAGCGTTCATGAAAAGCACATGCACACACCTTTCTCATTACTGGTCCAGTTCCTGGGATAATGTGTGCGGAAAACACAGCCGTTTTTCCAAACCGATGTATTTTCCAGCGAGCCGCGCGTTGCCAGTATTTGCATTCTATACTAATGTGTAGTCGACTAGCGCTTGGCTGTCTGAGTGCAGCGCGCCCACTTGATTTTTTTTTTTTTTTTATTCACTCTGTGTGCACTGCAGACATTCGCTCAAGGACTCGAGCTGGAAAACACTTTATTTTCTCAAATATAAGTAAAAAAAAAACGGCAATTTCATGTTGAGAAAATGTATTTTGGCCTGTTTAAGAATACAGGCTGCAGTGGAGTGGAAGCAACACAGCCTTATTCGAACACGATTTAATCCTCTTTGCCCTAATCTACGCTCCCTGACTGACGTTTTTTTCTCCTCGCTACTCTTTCTTCTTCTTCTTCTTCTTCTTCTCAGAGAGGCTCCAGCTACGGCTCCTTGATAACTGCCCATGGAAAATATCAGCTATTTGCAAAAACGGGCTATTTTAAGGTAAGGCTTAGCGAGTTCTGACATTTTCAACTCCTGCGCACTCCTTTCCCGCCCACACATGTGCAACACTCGCGAAGAGAGAGAGAGAGAGAGAAGAGTGTGGGCGAATTTAGGTAGTTGGTTTTAATGCGAGCTGCAGAAATGCGTCAATTTTCTCTCTCTCTCTCTCTTTTTCTTTCTTTCTCTGCTTCTACACTCCCCGCCTCGCAGTCTGGACACGGCCATCAACTTGTTGCTGCTGTTAATTTGTCCGTTTAAGATGGAGGAGGTGTGAGGAAATGTGACGGGGAAAAAAAAAAAAAACAAGAGCCTCGCTGAATAACGAGACAGCCGGCTTTGTGTTTTTAGCTGAGTGATGCAGGGGTTTTTAACAGAAAATGCTGATGTCACGGTGCAGCTTGGGCTACCAGAGGCTCGAATTCAACGCAGGGGGTGATTAAATCTGACACCGAAGCACAAGCGCAGAGAAATATAAGAGCTCCGACAACCTGCGAGTGCAAAAATGGCAATAAAAGTTCCAAACGCGGAGCCATCATCAGCTCCTTGTAGAGTGTTTCACATTGAATAAGAGTTAAAACACCCACATGGACCCACTCAGGAGCAGTCGGCCTTGTTTCACAGCTGCTACGACAAGCATTTTCCTCTAGTCTGTCACATCCGCGGCTCTGAGGAATTCACCCTGCTTCCTCCGTTTGCTGATCGTCGCATAGCAAACAGCAAGATGCAGTTCTTCTTCTTCTTCCTCTGCAGGTCGAGTGAAACAGGCCCCACATGTACCTGTAGGCTGCTGTTCTGATGCTCAGTGCTTCAGTTTGGCAGTTTTTGTTTGTGCTTTTTAAAGTCTGGTGTCATTTTCACATCCAGAGGTCTGTTTTCACATAATAAAAACTGATCTGTCCTCTGGTGTTGCTCGCAGGGAAACCTGGTCGCCATCAAGCACGTCAACAAGAAGAGGATCGAGCTGACGAGACAAGTTTTACTGGAGCTCAAGCATGTAAGTGTCTGTTATGTTCGTTCCGGCGCACGACAGATTCGATTATTTAGTATTAGTGAAGTCTGAGCAACGTTATTTGTGCATCGGAGACCGGACAACACTCCATTATTAGACCCTCGATTGTGATTTTAAAAGAAAAAAACTCGAAAAACAAGGGAAACCATGTGGGTCTCTTTGTGTCTAATTATTGAGCGCAGACTGAAAACAATCCTCTGCAGTTGGAGAAGAGAACACACCGCTCCACTTTTCCTTTCATGGGTTTCTAATTGCTCACTGAATAAAGTTCAGAATCCTATTAATCACTCATTAAGCATTACAGTAACTGGATTGTCTCCGGGAAAAAGTTCTGACCTACTAAGCCTCTGACTGTACGAGGGTGGCAGGATCTGAGCTCCAGTTTGTGTTTTTGTAAACGGAACATTTTTATATTTCCTGGATTGTATTTTTATGTTGTTTAATTTATTATTCCCATCTCATTTTATGTGTTTTTCCCGTTCACTGTGTAATTTTATTCCTCCCCCATATTCTATGTTTAACCACTTTTCCACAGTTCTACAAATATAGTTATTATAAATATTGTTAGTGCCACCCGCCTAGTTGACTTGTACCAAAGGAGCATCGATATGCAACGGGCAGACAGCGATTGTATTTGCATATTTTCAAGATTTTTACAGCGTGAATGGGTTGATTGTAGTGATAAACAGAAACTTCCCCTCAGCTCTGAAGAGCACTTCAGCATCTTCAAGCTCATTGTTTTGGTTTTATGACCCTCGGCTTCACTGTTTTCTGTCAGTTTTCCTCTCTGGCATTGTTTCAAGCCGCACCAGTTGGTTTGTAAACCCAAAGCGCGCTACCTGCACGGGACAATATGGAAGAAAGACAAAGATGTCAACTGGTTTGCATCATCAGGCGTCGCAAAAACAGAGGTTATATGCTCAGATGGACTCAAACGCAATTCCAAAAGCTATGCAGACATTCTATGATATGCAAATTCTTCTTTGCAGAATTTTGCTAGCATTTTTTAGGTTACTTCAGCGCCCTGTTGTGGTCAAATGCCACAAAATTGGCTGTGTCCATGTATGAAGCGTGCCTTACAATGTCCATACTACCATACTAGATAGTACGTCAGAGATGTCCTTGTCAAATACCAGAAATACCAGGAGGTCCACTACATCCATTGTTTTTCTGCAGTGTGAAAGTCACGAGCTTTTCTCGCTTTGCTGACGCACAATTGGCTGTGATCAATGACCACAAAAAGCAAAAATTTGTTAGATAACTTTCGTGAGGCTTGGTCTGAAGCTCACTGGGAGCTCGCTTATTTTGATGAAGTACTGCAAACGTAACCTTCTTGTTGGAGGTAATTATGTCTTATGTTACTGTAAGCTAACTGGTTCGCTTTGTTGGCTTAAAATATAACAGTGTTTTTGTCTTGTTTCTGCTGCCCCCAAGTGGCGAAAAAATACATTGATGCAGGTTTAGGGAATAGGATGTTATAATATGTGTTGGTGTTAGACTGCTCCTCAGAGGACGAACCCTTACTTCTTGGGTTACTTCTTCTCTAGTAACACAATATGGTTGAATTTTCTCCTTGTACCAAAAAAATATGAACATTTAATGAAAACACTGCGTTCTTTTGTGAGCCTATCCATGCTTCCAAGAGGATGAACTGTATTTGAAGATGGACAAACTCCTAATTATGACATAACTTTGAGCTTTAATACAATTTAAATGGGTAAATTATATAAAAATTCACGCACCTTAGAGTTGTCATGAATGAAGAAATAAGCTACACAGACCGAAACTGTTTCTTGTGCCACGCTGTAAACATGTTTATTTCTGCTGTAAAGTTGTGCATTTTAACATGGAGGTCTATGGGGATCGACTCACTTTTAATGGCAGCCTCAAGTGGCCATTTGAGGAACTGCAGCTCGGCATGAGCCCTTTGTTTTTGATAATTTCATGACTTTTCCTTTTGTAGCTGCCTCAGAACAAAATTTCTCTGCCTACACTGCAAGTAAGAGTCTAAAAAAGTAAAACTGTTCCATTTAACAACTTTGAATTTGGGGCATGTAGTAGTGATAAAGACTGTAGATGTTACACACAGTCTCAATTTTAATCTATCTTTCCCTAAATTCTCGAATTAGTCCATGAAATCCTTTTGGTTGTCTCGTGCTGTCGTCTCTGAGTGTTTTTCAGTGGCCTCCGTTTGAAGGAGGTGAAGAGGGCCATGTGCTCAGGCCTTGGGGGAGAATTAAATACAACAAAACAACCCCTCAATTCGACAAGTTGTATTATCCAATCATGCATTCACTCATTCACTCATATGAAACAAGCATTAGCTGATGTTCTCGAGCGACAATCGAAAGTCCTTCATGAACTCCAAACACGCTCACCAAGAGTGTTTCTGATTCAGTCGAACATTAAGATTTTCCGTTTTTTGTTTGTAACTATTAGCATGTTCACAGGGCAGGATCCTCTTTGAAAAGGTCCCTTCGGCTGGGAAATATTTACGAGTGAGCGATAAGGAAGCCACGCGAGAGAAGAAGAAAATCTCACAGTTTATGTGGTTTGGTGATGGAAACACAGTGTGGCACAGGGAAACCCGTAACTCGGAAATTACAGCGGCGGTCGTGAAGGAGATGGATGCTTTGTGGAGAGGAGTCTTGGCCATGCGAGCATCTCCACTCGCTGTGTTTTTGTGCAGTCCGATGGAGGCTTCTTGGACGCCTCTGTGGCCTCTCGGTCGGCCGGCAGCCTCACAGGGGAGGGGAGGCTGCTGTCTGAGCTGGCAGCCTCTCAGAAGCCCCGCGGGCCTGATCGGCTGTCAAACCTCAGCTCATGAAAAAGCCAACCAGATGGGGGGAAGAGACGGGGCTGCCAGTGGAAACTTAACCACTTGTCTTCCAGCCCTCCTCCCTCCCCTTCACCAGTGTGCAGCAGGGGAAATTATATAGGCCAAAGGGTAGGCTAACATCTCCGGAGCCGTGAAACAGGAGCGGCTAACTCCCTGGTTTTGGTGCAGGAGCTGCTGTCACTCAGTGAGCTCAAAGAAGAAGCTGTTTTTTGAACTTTAAAGCCGAGGAAACAAGAGGATAACGTTCATGTTGCTGTCAAAGAACATTTTTTGTCTACTCGTGCTCCCTCTTAATCACCAAACCTCAACGTTTTCATTCTTTCTGACGTTCTGAGTGATGCTTTCATGTTCTAAACCCAGCGTTCCTCTACACATTCTGCCTGCTTCGCTCTGATATTCCTGCTCGTCCATCCTCTCAACACCTTCCCCCCCCCCTTCATCCTTTGCACACTGGCTCATTCATAACCTCCAAGGGCAAATTTATGCACATGCACATGTTTCAACCGGGTGCCCTGAGCAGGAATGCGTCCCGACACGTAGAAAAAGACACAGTGCCAGCGAGTCGACTGCAAATAGACTATTTTGATGAACTGTTGGCAGCGTTATTCTCAAAACTTTGTATATAAATGAGCCGTCAGTGCTCTCCTCCCTCCCTCCGTCCTCTGTTTCCATGGGGTTTGGGAATGTGATGTTTGGAAAGAGTTGCACTCACAGTTGCAGCGTGTTTGTGTGGTTATTTTCAGATGAGAGACATTCAGTTCAACCATCTAACCAGGTTCATCGGGGCCTGCATCGACCCTCCCAACATCTGCATCGTGACCGAGTACTGTCCCAGAGGCAGCCTGCAGGTAACTAGAATGATCTCCTGTACGATCTTATAAAAACTCTGCAACTTAAAGTCCCCTTGAATCATTGTACGGACTCATGTTTGACACTAGGAGACTGTTTTCACCTTCATCTGCTGCTGGAGGAAGGTTTCCCTGCGTCCACCTTAACTCCTGAGTTTATGTACAAGAGGCTTTTGTGGCAGCACAACTAGTTTGGAGGCCAATTATGGTCCACAAGCGTGATGTGGAAACTTTAAACCTCCAGCGCTCGCACTGAAAAGGCTGTCAGTGAAGCAGGAAACATCTTGCTTTGAGTGCCTAAAGTTTTTAGGTGACAAATGTTTAAATATTCATGGATTCTGGATTTTTCAAGGAGCAGATGTCAATAGCCGTGTTTCCATAACATGTGTTTATGCATATTTTGAAGTGATGCACTGGAAAAAGTTAATGGAAATGACAAAATTTGGAAAAACCCTCTCAGTTTATGCTCACTTGAGGAGCTTTTTGACTTTTTTTGAAATAGTTAATTTGCATAATAGGAGTTGAAACATGTTTTCGGAATAAATTCTCATGTAGTAAACATTAAACACCCATGATTAATCACTTATTTCGTCGTCTTTGACAGAAACATGACCGATACCGGCTTACATGAAGGAATAATCACAATTCCCTTCATTGAAATCAATACTACCTGTTTTTTTCTTCATTTTTGCGCTATTTACAAGTTGGCAAACAGCTGGTTGTGTTTGCGACTTCTTCTACTCTGTTTATCAGAGCAGTGTGTGAGGCTGTAGCCTATAGCGCCACCTTCTGGCGACACTACACAGCCTAGTTTATTCGCTTTGCTGCATGTAATGAAAAAAACCCTAACCCTGGACTTTACTTTCGTCGATTTTTTGTGACTTTTCAGGAGTTAGCTTCAAATTGAATTGACAGTAACAGGGAAACACAGTTATTAAAGTATTTTTATGCTAATTGAACTGTCTCGAAAAACATCTGGAGAAGATCTTCAAAATTAATCAAGCGATATTTGGACGGTAAATCTCCACAGTGATCCCTCGTCTGTCGCAGGACTTCGGTTCCAGGACCCCGAACTTATATTTATTTTATTATTTCTGCATATTTGAAGGCTTTATAAACCCTCCCCACACTCTTATAAACACTTCCTATGCTCTTAAACCTATGTAATTTTAACAACATATAAAAATCTACATGGGTACAGCCGCGTAGCTTCTCCCTTCCTTTAGCATGTCGAGGGGTTTCTACCTTTTCTGCAATGGTAAGCATCTTCCTCTGGCGCTTGGGTTCGGTGCCAGAAGCCTTAGAAGGCGCAGAACGTTTAATCGACTTCGTAGGGCTGGAAATAAATTCAACTTTTTACCAAAAATTTCACAAAAACACAACACCGCAGAGCAACATGACACAGCGTTTAGATGTTGATGTGAAATCGACAAGGATGCTGAACGCCTGCTATACATGGGAAGAGGAGACTGATGCTACGGTCATTTAGCCAATCAGCGCCCAGGATACAGAACACAGTGCTCTGGTTGGCATAGCAACTGCATACAATTCAAAAATCCGCGATACAGTGAGACCGTGATATGGTGAGGGACAACTGTATTTCATCATCGTAAGCCAACTAAAAGTCTCCAGAGTTGTTGATTTACCAAGACTGTACTACGCAAATTCTCTTAGTCGAGCAGCAGAAAATTAAAGGATAGTATTTGATTCTTGCTGAGAGTTAGACGAGAGGATTGATGCCACTCTCATGTCCGTGCATTAAGTCAGAAGTTGTTAGCTTAGCATCGTAAAAAGGCTGAGGAAAGAGGAACGAAGTGGCCTGCTGCTGTCTGAAAGTCCAAACATCTGCTTCCATAAAGCTCACAAATTAACCTGTCTGCAAAAAAAAAAACAACAACAACACAGAAATATAAAAATGCAGCACAGAGATTTCCTGGAGTCTACACTGGTTGCTTAGTAACCACAGCTGATGAGTCCAGAGAGTCGGTGCATCCAGCTACAAGTCACAGATTGAAGGACTGATTATGGGAAATGACCAACAGATTACGTTAAATATTTACTTAAAACTAAATCTACAAACCAGTTTTTTAGTACATTTTACGTCCTTGAAAGGAGTTTTTTTCCCACATACCTGCTATCAAACAACAGATCAAACATTAGCCAGGGGATGGACTTTTGTTTTGCACCGTGAGAGTAAACAGCGTTCGTTTGGACGGCGTTTTCCTGGCAGTGTTTGCGCTAAACTCTGCCCACCGAGCTCCACAGCCTTATTTAGCCTGCGGTGAGATCACAATACGTGGCGAACCGGCCGCTGAAGTCCTACGTACTTTTGAATTTACCATAAGCGATTTGTCTTTTTTTGAAATTCCAGTGCACGGCGCTTCGACCAAACTTGTTCTCCTGACATGCCAGCAGCTTCCTGGAGCGTAGGAGCCGGGAAGCAACGGGGAAACTCACAGTTTATCAATCACACTTGTAGAGACAGACAAAGACGGATCGCTGCAACTCATAAGATGTGAAAGCTGGGCCATGATTCCAGCTGCAGGCCCTTCGGAGTTATTCATTAACATCCTGCAGGGCCGCATGCATGACCCTGTAAATAAAACACAGTAAAAGATAAACCTTATGTGGCCTTTACGTGGTTCTGTTCTGAGAAGTTCAAAAGATCCTGTGCAAACTTTCTTTTCTCCCGTCCTCATCCATCCTTGCTCTTCCAGGACATTCTGGAGAACGAGAGCATCAACCTGGACTGGATGTTCCGCTACTCGCTGATCAATGACATCGTGAAGGTACGTAACCAACACCGTAAACCAAAACCAGAAGTCAAAGGCCGGACGGAGGCATTGATTTGTTTGCTTTCACGTAAATGTTGCCAAAAAAAAAAAGGTCACACTTTCCAGAGTTAAATAAGAGGCTTTGTGCGCCTCAGAGATGCACACAAAAAATGTCTGGGTTGCCATGGTTTCACATCGACGGTTATTGAGAGTTAACAGTCAGTGAGGCACAAAAACATGTATTTTTGGCTCGACGCTGAGCTAAAACTACAGTAAACATCTCCATTATATAAAGAAAGAAGCATAATCATAAAGTTTGGTAAAAATTTCCTTCAGCTTAATCAAACCTAATTCAGGAGATTCCTTTTAATCCGACCCAACAAGGAGGCTTTATGTGAGCGGGTCCTGGGTGGACGTGGTTCGACTACATGCATGATGAAGCGTTTCAGGCTAAATTGCTCCACACAGATAGCAGCGCTTTGCACCGCCGGAGCTTTGAGGGACGTTTGACTCACCGTTTCCACCAAATATTGAACATGAGCGCATTCATTCCCAGAGGAGTTAAGAGCCTTTTCACAGAAATTCCCCCGTGACGGCGCTTGTCCTCTTTTTTTTCAAAACTTCAACTTGTCATTACTCCCATATGTGTGCTTTCGTGAAAGAAAAATAAAAACACCCTTTAATGCTCGACTTGTCTGCACCAGGGGATGAACTATCTGCACAACAGCTACTTCGGCTGCCATGGAAATCTGAAGTCATCTAATTGCGTGGTGGACAGCCGGTTTGTTTTGAAGATCACGGATTACGGCTTGGCCAGCTTCCGTTCGTCCTGCGAAAACGATGACTCGCACGCTCTCTATGCAAGTAAGTCATTCACAAAACAAAAAAACCCCAAAACACCGGCTGCTGTTTTTGTTCTTCTCTGAGCGTCGGTTCTTCTGTTTCGTTCAGAGAAGCTGTGGACGGCTCCGGAGCTGCTCATATACGACCGCCACCCTCCTCAGGGGACCCAGAAGGGCGACGTGTACAGCTTTGGCATCATCCTGCAGGAAATAGCCCTGAGGAATGGACCTTTCTACGTGGAGGGGATGGACCTCAGCCCTAAAGGTAAACACTAGTGTCTTCTATAGGCCTCGAGGAAGCCGGCTGACCTCTGTGGCATCAAATGACCGGGATCCTTTAAACCAGCAAGCACAAAAGGAAGTGTGCGCACGTATTCTGTCGCCAGTTCACGAATAAAACCGCATTTCTTTAGCGTTATTTAGCTCGGTTAGCTTTGTTAAGGACAGAAAAGACGGAAGCTAACATTTGAACCTAGACGTCGGGAAGGTCAGACCCAGCAGACACAAACAGAGAACACATGTTGGGCAGATGTCAGGGCAGGTGGAGCCCCAAAAACCAACACGTCTCGCACAGAAATCACTCCAAATCCAGAAACGAAAGCAGCACGTCGTGTGTTTTATGTCTGGAGGCAGCTTGACCTGTTAGCGAGTGTTTTCCTTCCATCTTCTGCATCTGTACAATCGGTTTTAACGCAGAAAAATGCCGAAACGCCGTGTAACGTTAAGAAGGAACGCCATTTATTTCAAGCTGACTCCCTGCTGTGATCTGCTGTAGCAACACATCAGAGGAATATTAATCAGAAAGTTAAAAAAAAAACAGAGCCGGGATGAGACTTCAGAGTGAGACGGATCAAATGGATGCTTTCTTTAATTTACTTTGGATTTAATTTACATGCAACAACAAAGCAATGAAAGAAAACACAAAAAAAGAATGGTATTAAAGAGGCTGTAGCTTTGATATCTTCCTCTTTAATACATTAGCTCTGACTCTGATTGGCTTTGGCTCACCTTTGGAATTAAATGAAAGAGGGAACGTGTGCATGACGAGAACAAACAGGAGGAACAATAACTGTGACCATGAGCGAGTGTTTCCAGACACATAGAAAAGAATGTAAACCTGTCCTTCGATTGAACTAAAAGGAGAAAAAATCAGAGCAGTGGACAATAATGTGAAGTAACCAAGGCTGCAACCAACGCTGATTCATTCATTTATTGTTTTATTCATTGCTTATTCATGTCTTGATTAATCGATTGGCTGTTTGGTCCATTAAATGTTAGAAAATGGTTGGTAAGTGGTTCCTAAAAGCTCCAAATTATATCTTTTAATTTCTTTTTTTGTCAGCAACCCAAAGATATTCAGTTTTACTCTCATAAAAAGGAAAAGAAACCAGAAATAACTAGAAAAGCACTCAGAGAGCTCATACCTCCGCCAAACAGCTTCAGTCCATCCCCAACACAATCTCCCAATTCACATATTTTATATGGAACGTTACAGATACAAATGTAATTACAGACAGTTCAAATGTCCTACCGACAATGCGGCCTTCACCCCATCCGACCTAATGAACAGGCGCGGCCTCTAGCGCAGCAGCTCCTAACAGCCTCCCAGCTTCTTAGACAACCGGAGATAAGAATGCCGGCCCAACAGTGCGTATGTCGCTCAGGAAGGAAAGAGAACTCCGTCACTGTCGCTGTCTGTCGCGTGGAGACTCAAAATGTCATGTGGGCAGAGGGGGTTACCCCAAAAACAAGAGTGCCCTCTGGTGGCTTTTACAGTAAACAGCATTTAATTGTCCACCTGGTTACACTTACATTAAAAAAATTCCTGGATCCAGACGGTGATCTGGATCAGTCCAAAAATTTCATCATTTCTTCTTTGTCCCATTTCACACATTGCCTGAAAATTTCATCCAAATCCATCCATAACTTTCCGAGTTATTTTGAACACAAACAAACAAACCAACGCCGGCAAACACATAACCTCCTTGGTGGAGGTAATTAAAATTTGAGAAGCTGGAATCGATTATTCAGTGTGAATTTAAACAAGAACTGCACTTACGGACAATTCTGAGGTACTTGCGCTTGATTATTACCATTTTCTCCCACTTTATACGTCCAATCTGCTACATTTCAAAGCCACATATTGTACTTTTTACTCCACTACATTGATTTGACACCTTTATTTAATAGTTTGCATGTTCAGATTATGAATTCAAAGCATAATCAACAAGTAAAATGTGTATTATTGCTGTTAGATTGAGGTAAAACGTGAATAAAGTCATTAAAATCAGCTTCACTTTCACCATTAAAGTGAAAAACCTCATTCATGCATCAGTAATTCCAACCATATCAGACTGAAATGAGCCACTTTGCATTACGAGTCCTTTTATATTTGGTATTTTGAGCATATTTAGACGCTAATACTTTCACTCAGGAAAGAATCTAAATGCAGGACTTCCATTGCAGCGGAGTATTTGTACACTGTGATGTCACTTTAAGTACAACATCTTCTTCCACCTCTAGCATTGGCGTTGGAAACCTTTCATTCCTTCGTGTGAGAATTATATATTTGCGCTCCGGGCTGGCAGGTCGAGCCTCGAAAGCCTCGGCCCTCCACGCTGACCTCCTGCTTTGCGGCGGCTTCCTCTGATTGGAAAACTCCTCATTGTTGTTCCGCTAAATGACCTAATCTCTGGCTCCAAGGCTTCCTGCACACATGTAGGCGATTGTGGTTTGACCCGCTTCTTCGCCAGGCGTCCACTTTCACCTCCTCGAGACAGGCGGGGGGAAAAAAAAAGTGATTCAAGATGAAGCTCCCGCACGTGTAAACAGAAAAACCTTCCCGGGGTTCTTCCTCCATGCCGCGACTTTCATTAACCTTTTATTCGCAGCCACGCTCGCACAAGTGGCCGATACTTATCCGCTAACAGGCTGAGAGTGCTGAGAGCTGGTTGAAAATAGCCGTAGACTCTTCATATTACTTTTTACGATGATGCTAGTAACAGAAAGCGGAGGATGTGGAGGGATCGTTTTGGGCGGGACGTCTCTCACAGACTTTTAAACTGATATGATTAATGGATATGAGAGGGGGAATCAGCGACAACAAGGAGTCAACGCTCATCCAGCTGAAACAGACAGATAGCGCTGTCAAAGAGCAGCAGTGATCCTGACAATAGTAATAAAAGTTCACTCTGTGTCTTTGCCGTCACCGAGCACAGCAGCTTCGGCACTTAGAGACGTATTGAATTCCCTGCGGAGGAGTTTGTAGCAGCATGACGAGATCAGTTTCAAGTTATTAGTTAAATGCAAACTTGAAAGGTTGTGTTTTGTGGGATGAACAGCAGAACGACAAATCAAAAAAAGTGCCATTTTAATCAATAATTATACATCCTAATTCATTTCCTGGTTATATTTTGCATTATGATTCTTAAGTAATCTGAAATGAACTATTAAATGAAGGTATCAAATAAATGTAGTGGAGTAAAAAGTACAATATTTACCACTGTTGTTTTTTTTTCTTTAACGTTTCAAGTGCAATAACAATACTAACGTAGAAAACTCTTTATTATGTTTCTACACACCATTTTTGTCCTACAATTTGGGTACATTTACTCCTCCATGCCACATCTGTACCCGTGAAAGGTGTACCTATTGTTATATATATATATATATATATATATATACACTCTTATTTATCTTTACATTTTGCATTTCTTGTTTTGTTTCTTAGCAATTTTTAAATTTTTCCTATTGTATGTGTAAATTTCCCCCAGTGACGGATCAATAAAATTTATTTTAGCTTATCTTAGCTTAGCTTAACTTACCTTATCTTAGCTTAGTTTAACTTAACATATCTTTGCTTAGTTTAGCTTATCTTATCTTTGCTTTGCTTAGTTTAGCTTATCTTATCTTAGCTTAGTTTATCTTATCTTGGCTTAGTTTAGCTTATATTACCAGTTTAGTTCCTCTTATCTTACCTTAGCTTAGTTTAGCTTATCTGATCTTTGCTTGCTTAGTTTAGCTAATCTTAGCTTAGTTTATCTTATCTCATCTTATCTTATCTTAGTTTAGCTTATCTTACCTTAGCTTAGTTTAGCTTAGCTTAAGTTATCTTAGCTTACTTTAGCTTATCTTATCTTTGCTTAGTTTAGCTTATCTTATCTTAGTTTAGCTTATCTTATCTTTGCTTAGTTTAGCTTATCTTATCTTATCTTAGTTTAGCTTATCTTATCTCATCTTAGGTTAGTTTATCTTATCTTAGTTTAGCTTTTATTTTCTTAGCTTAGTTTATCTTATTTTATCTTAGCTTGGTTTATCTTATCTCATTTTTGCTTTGCTTAGGTTATCTTATCTTAACTTAGTTGAGCTCATGTTAGCTTAGTTTAGCTGATCTTAGTTAAGCTTAATTTATCTTAGCTTATCTCATCTCATCTTAGTTAAGCTCATCTGAGCTTATCTTAGCTTAGTTTAGCTTATTTTATCTCATCATATCTTAGCTTAGCTTAGCTTAGCTTAGTTTAGCTTATCTTATCTCATCTTGTATTAGTGTAGTTTAGCTTATCTTAGCTTATTTTAGCTTAGCTTAGCTTATTTGAACTGCAGAAATAATCAAGTATAAGTTCCTCAAAACTGAACTTTGATATAGTACTTGAGTAAATGTACTAAAGTTACTTCAAACTAAAAAATGTGGTGGACAAAATATCAAATAACAAGGCTTTAAAATACAATATCTGTTGGCCAAATGAGACCCATCTATGTGTTTATTCTTATGATATTGAGTCTTACTTTCACTTCCGCTACTGTTGACATGTGCTATGTTGCTGTTTCAGCCCAAAATATGAATGAATTGGATAAATAAAGCGGGCTGTGAGGACAAATTGATCAACAGAATAACAAAAAACACATACGTTCCTCTGTGAGCCCTCAGATATCACCTTATATATATTTTTTTTATCATTAATTATTTCTAAAGCATCATCATTTACTGTCCCTACTCATGTTCTCTTGAATATATTCTTAGAAAGGTCACTTCTGCCAAACGCAGGACAAATGATCACTGTGGTCTTTTCATTAGCCGAGAGAAATGCCTCTGTAGCGACGCATTTTTGAGATAAAAGCCTCGAGCGGCCCGAGAAGATCTTTGAGGAGCACTTTGATATTTTGAGAAATTACTTTCTTCGCCATATTTAGATGAACCAGCAGCTGGAAAGACGAAGAAATAGCTCAGCTGGCTCCGGTTCAAAGATAATAAAACGTGCGCACCGACATGGGTGGGGGGTCTATTTCTGAGAAACGTGGGAATCAAATAGCAAGCAAGCAAATAAACCTATTTATACTCAAAAATGCCAAACTCTTCCTTTAAAAAGCCTTTTAACGCTAATTAGGGGGAATCCAAATCACCAAATTTGGAGGTTATGGGAATTTATCAGTGATGTTAGCATAAAAATGGCTTTATTAGATGCTTCCTGTTGTTTTCGTCCACTTTATGTACATACATGTGACCCAGCGTCTCGTCACACTTGCCAGCATGAAATGTGAAATTACGCCGCTCATCACCGCTTCCTGCTCACCCAGCCGCCGAACCCTCTCGGTTTTACAGAGATCGTGCAGAAGGTGAGGAACGGTCAGAAGCCGTACTTTCGGCCGACGACGGACAACAGGTGCCACTCGGAGGAGCTGACCATCCTGATGGAGGGCTGCTGGGCCGAGGACCCCGCCGAGAGGGCCGACTTCAGCCACATCAAGATCTACATGGCCAAGCTCAACAAGTAAGAGGCACATCTTACTTCTACGCATCACCCAATCTCACATTTTAACTAAACAACACAAGAAAAACTCAGATATCTCATGCTTCTGGAGGGAAATCGGGATATATATTAGCTGTAATTTGGCTGTTAAAAGGCAGTAGGAGCTGGAAACCCTCTTGATTAATTCAAATTTTCCACACTTCCATCCTCTTTTTCACTGCCGAGATAACTGGACAAATGGGAATCGACAGCGGCAGCTTTTCCCAGGCTGTCGGTGTCTTCGCTGCCAAACCCAACAGCGTGTTGAGAAGCTCGCGTCCCTCCAATCGGCCGCGAAAGCTGATACGTTTAAGAGATTCGAAAAGGCAAACAGGAAGGAGAATCATGTTCTGGAAATCGCCGGGACAATTTTAGATAAAAGGCTGTTTGTAATTCCTGACAGGGCGGCGAGTGTGTGTGTTTGTGTTAGAAATGGGATTGTGTGTGTGTGAGTGGGTTTCTGGTATTGTTTTCAATGATCCCATGAATCATTCATATGCATATTTTAGTTGTGAGTGTTGTGTCGACGCAGAAGGATAGGCATGTGTGTCTTCCCTAGAGGGGGGCAGCTCTGTCAGGAAGAGTTACTGTAGGAAGCATCTCTGCTGAAGCAAAGTGACGCTTAAGTGCACACACGCTTGAAAAAATACACAATTTATAGCACATCTTTGGATTTAAACTAAAGGGTCTGACGGAGTTGCTTACGAAAGTGTTCAACACCCGATATAGAGTCATGAAGTTGACAGACGCATCACCAAAACTGACAATTCAAGACCAAGTGTGTCCCTGCAGTCTTAGGTTTCAAATGACCTCTACAACTCAAAAATGAGCTATTTGGCTGCAAAGACCAGAAATATGTTTGGAGGAGAGAATCTGAGGCCTTTAAGTCCAAGAACACCAAACCTACTGTAAAGCACGGTGGCGGCATTATCATACCATGGGGCTGTTTTGGTAAATCGAATAACAAAGAGGGAAGATCACCTCCACATTCTCCAGGAAACCCTAAAATCATCAGCCAGAAGGTTGGATCTTGGGTGTTCCAACAAGACGATGAGCTCAAACACACATCAAAAGTGGTGAAGACGTGGATAAATCGGGCTAGAATGGAGGTTTTAGACTGGTCTCCCCAAAGTCCGGACTTAAACCCAATCAAGAACCTGTGGACAGTACTGAGGAAACAAAATCGTGTCAGAGAGCCAACGAATTTAGTTGAACTGAACCAATTCTGTCAAGAGGATGGTCAAAGATACAACCAGAAGCTAGCAAAAATATTAGCACTGTTGTATGTTTATTTTTGACCCAGCAGATTTTGTCATATTTCCAGAGGACTTAAAATAAATCCATGACAATGCATGATTGGTTTTTTTTGTGGTGTGTGTGTGTGACAAAGACGCATGTGTTTCAAAGACTCCATCATGGAAAATTCAGTTATAGGAGTCATTGGAAACTCAAGACTACCATGGAACGCATGGTGTTTACGCATGTATGTAAACTTTTGCTCACAAGTCTATAAAAACACAATAGAGTGGTCCCTTCGAAATCCGCGAAATCCGATTATTGTATTATTTATATATATATTTCAAGGCTTTATAAACCCTCCCCACACTCTTATAAACCCTTCCTACACTCTTAAACCTTCCATCTAGAGGAGCTTCTACAGCCGTGTCCGATAATGGAACTAGCAACACTTGAAATGGCCACTTGGTGAAAATCTTTGCCGTATTTTAAACACACCGACACCGAGGACGTCCGGCTGCCTACCTACCGGGAAACTGATGATGGTGTTACTGGTAATCCTACAGACTGTCACCAGTTCTCTGACGGTCGTTTCCAGTAAACACTCACCGTGTGGGACCAAAGGTTCTGGCTGGCTTCTATCACCGCCGATCAATCAGAGACCGACTAGCTCAAGAGGAAGTAGCTGAGTTTTCCATACATGCATCGACTCATCTGCTGTACGCTACGTATTTATATACAATTTAAAAATCCACGATACAGTGAAACCACGAAAAGTGAACCGCAATATGGCGAGGGACTGCTGTATAGTAATAATACAGTCTTTATTAATTGTATAAAAGTCACGTTGTTTTGCTAGTTGTTGCCCCTGAGGTATTTATCCACAGTATAAAATTGATATTCATGCCTTTAAAAAGTCACAAAACTCCATTAATGTGCTGCGTGGGTGTGGTTTGATCTGATTTGGGCGACCGAACAGCCCGTTAAGTGTTATCAGACCCTCCGAAAATCACCGCCAAATTACCGGCAGCAACATTCACGGTTTAATTTGAGCGTCTGAATTCTTGAGAGTGTGCATTTATTCACTACGTTGAAGGGCCGAAGTCAGGAGTGAAGCTCGGAGTGAATGCAGTGTGGAGCTGCCAGGGGTTGTAATGCTCCGCCGGCCAGCTGCAGTCGATCGCTCTTGTCTTGTAAGTTGTGGCATTGAGATCAAAACATGGGTCATGGTTCATTACGCTGAATGGCAGCTTGGAGCTTTCTGCTGCTACCACGGCCGTGCTGTGTGGGATCTGTGCTGCACGCCTCGCGGGTGGAACAGCTCCGATTTACAGCCGCTTTCTTACCTCTTGATAACAATGCGGACGCAATCAGGCGGCGTCGAGCTCCGGTTGTGTACCTCGCAGCCACTCCTGTTTACCTTATTTGATTCCTGTTGTGATGTGGAGCGAGGGCGGGAGCGCCAGCGTCGTCTGAATGGGAGACTACGGCCGCGTAATCAATAGCCAAAGCAATCATGTCTTTCACTCACCGTAATAGCGAGCGGCAATCACAGCAAGCAGCGGGAGTGCAGCGAAAATGGCTTTACGAGATGTGTGCTATTAAAAAGGGAGGAAAAGAATCACCGAGCTTTCCTTCCCTTTGTCTGGCTTGTTCTACTACAATCTCCAGTGGCGGTGGAAATTTGTAGGAGAGAATCTCAGCAGACCCAACGTGTATTTTTACGCTTTGTGCTGTCGGTGGTTACGACAGTCAAGTGAGAGAACAAGCTGTCCACGTACAGAAACACAGCAAATGGACGCGTTTTCAGGCTCATTTTGAAGCAAAGCATTAGAAAAGGACAGCAAGATTCGAAAAAAGACGTCCGGAAATTCACACGAGAAGCAAAAAAGAGTTTCGTAAATAAGTTCTGACAACTGTAAATAAGCTCCACATCAAGAGTCTGCATTTTTACTAATAGTAATTCTTCTTTTACAGCATTTGACATTAAAATTAAACTATTTTTTACGGTATGTAAACCAGCAAAATGAATAATTATTTTACAGACACAGCTGCCATTTTATAGATTTTCCTTTTTCATTAAATTACTTAATTATTTCGTAAAATCACAGAAAAAAGTATTAATTTAGACAATGACAGTAAAAAAAGCTATAAATAATGTGCACAGTAAGAGTCTGTGTTTTCACAAATAGTAATTAGTTGTTTTACAGTGTTTGACCGTAAAACATAACAGATTTATACATAACATTTACAGATTTTTCTCTCTCCTTTTTGTCTTTCCCTGTCATTAAATTACAAAATTATTTAGTAAAATCACTGAAAAAAGTATTAATTTACACACTGACTGTAAAAAAAACTATGAAACCATAATGTCCACAATAAGAGTCTGTGTTTTTACAAAGAGTAATTTGTTCTTTTAAAGTGTTTGACCCTAAAACATGCACTGTTTAACAATATTTAAATAATTTAAATTAGCTAAAAGTATAATTATTTTACAGACACTTGAAAGTTATTCGAAATAAAAATAATATATGAAAAAGTGAAAAATGGGAAATAATTTTTTAAACTGTATTCTTACAGATTTTTCTTTTTCATTAAATTACAAAAATATTTAGTAAGTAAATAAAGCCCAAACTGTAAATAATGTCCACATCAAGAGTCTGTATGTTTACTAACAATAATTCTTCTTTCATAGCATATAACATTAACATGACACTATTTTTGTGGTATGTAAATCAGCAAAAAAATCATTATTTTACATTTATTTGAAAGATAATGTACATATAAAAGACTGAAAATGGCAAATAATTTTTTTAACCTGTTATTTTAGAGATTTTTCTTTTTCCTCTTTGTCTTATCCTTTCATTAAATTACAAAACTATTTAGAAAAATCACAGAAAAAAGTATAAATGTACACACTGACTGTAAAAAAATGTCCACAATAGGAGTCTGTGTTTTCACAAATAGTAATTATTTCTTTTACAATGTGTGACCCTAAAACATGCATTGTTTAACGATATTTAAATCATCTAAATTAGCTAAAAATATCATTATTTTACAGTTGAACCTTTTGTTATTACACTTTGACTTTACCAAACCCGTATCTTATTTTTGTCTCCTGGTTCCTGCTCTTATTTTCTGTATATACCTTTTCATTTTTAGTTACACAGACAAATAAAAAAAGTGTGTTTCTTGACAGCTCTGTCAGCTGAGGAGGCAGTAGGTGAGGAAGCGCCAGGCTCAGAAGTAGTTTAGTTCAATTCCCTCCATGTCCAGTCTCTTTTAACGGCTGCTCCGTGTATTACGATGCAGGTAAAACAAGACGTAAAAGTACAGGGAGGATTTAAATCATGGGTGTTGCGTGTTTTGATTTAGACCACAAAGTAAAAATATGGTTAAGCTTTCACAACACTGAATAGGCCATTTTCCAAAGTGTACTGTACTGTTTTTCAAATGGAAATGGAACGTCTATATGGAAATGTCAGATGCGCTTGAAAGAAACTGGTTTGTTTACTGGTGAGGCTGAAGGTTGCTTTGACATTACAGGATTGCATTACACTGCACTCCTGATTTACATTGTTGTTAAATCCATCAGACTACAGCAGCAGGCCACACCTGGCTCCTCCTAATTAATAATTAAAACAATATAAAAGGGTAATTTCAAATGTACAGTTGTCATGAATGAGAGAATTAGCTATAGAGACCAAAACACTTTTATGTACCACACTGTAAACATGTTTTTTCCTGCTGTAAAGTTGGGCTTTTTAACATGGAGGTCCATGGGGGTTGACTTACTTTTGGAGCCAGCCTCTAGTGGACATTTGCGGAACTGCAGCTTTTGGCATTTCTGTGTTAGCTTCACTTTGCATTCCAGAGGTTGCTTTCTTTTTCAGATTGTAACCCCTTCTTCTGAACACAGTTTCTTTTTTATCTGGAGCATCTGAAACTTGTCTTCCAGGTTTTTCCTTCATAGGTTCAACAGCACTGCTCGTTGCATCTTTTGCTGGACCACAGAGGGCAGCTTCTGCTTTAAACTTCCTCTCTGGTCGTTGATTTAACCCCTAAAAAGTCACCTGTGTGTGTCCAAATTACAAACTGAGATTTTTTCTGTGAGAATAATTCCTTCCTGCCCTAAAATGGCTTGTGCATAATGTGCAGATCTGTCGAGTTCTGTTATTGCGGTAATATTGGAGTAATTCAGCCATACATGTTCAAACCGAAAACCATATTTTGAAAGAAAATAATGATAAAGAAAGTCTTATCCTGTTACGTGTGAAACCCTGTAAGTTTTTGAGGCTGTTGGAAAGGCTTAGCCAGGGCGTTGACTACTTATTGTGCTCATGACGTGTCTTATAGCATATAAAAATCAAAGCAATGACACAGAGTTTGTCAGCAGCAGCTAGTGGAGACAGGGCAGTTGCAGTGGGTTATTTGAATGACAATTAAAATTTTAAGGGATAAAACACTTTCTTTAGGTGCATAAACTTGCAGCACCTTGTAACATACACCAATCAGACATAACATTATGACCACCTGCCTAATATAGTGTTGGTCCCCCTTATGTGGTCCAAAATGCTCTGAACCATTGGACATGGACCAGAGGACCTCTCAGGGTGTCCTATGGGGTCTGGAACCAGGACATTGGATCCTTTGGGTACTCTGGCTTGTGCAGTGGGACCTCTGTCAATCCAACTTGTTCCACTGCATCCTGTTGATGCTTGATCACAATGGGGAGTAGGAAGTTTGGAGGTCAGATCAACATGTTGGACCATTGTCATGTTCCTCAACATGTTCCTGATTGGTTGATGTTGTTTCCATTTGGTGGGGTGCATTTTCTTCCTGGTATTTCCATTAGCATGAGGGAGTGTGTTTGTTGTGGGACAATGTTTATTTGGGTGTCTAAGTCTGATCAAGATGGATGTTAAAATCCAAGGTTTTCCATCAGAACACCACATAGTACCAATATGATCAGTGTTATTCACTTCACCTGTCAGTGGTCAGGATGTTGTTTCTGATCGGTGTATAGTACATAAGCATTGTTGGACGGCATAGAGGCAAATCCTCTATCACTTGCTGTTTTCACTTCACAACAAGCCTGTCTGAACAGGACATGGAGGTTCACAGTATCTGAGGTGGTCACACAGTCAGTGCTAGCCTCTTTTCTGTCCAATCATTAACGACTTCAGTCCACTCCAGCCAATTAGCGCGTTTTATAACCATTCATTGTGCTCCTACAGCAGCCTCTACAGATCCTCTCTCCCTCCTCCCTCCCCAGCCTCCTTCTTTAAAAGCCCCAAATGTGCGACGGTGCACCGACATTGATTTTTCGGGTCGCAGGCAGGAGGACGGAGGAAAGAGGAGACGAGGAGGCTGAAATTAGTGAAATGAGATGAGCCTCCTGTTCGCTGGGAGGAGGACGAGGAGTCAGCTGAGGACAGTGCGGATCCTGTTGCAGCAACACAACAGGCTGCAAACCTGAATGGCTCAGTCAGAGTCAAGCTTTTAAACAGTTCTCATATTCTGTGGGACTGTAAACACACACGGGATTCATAATTATGCTCTGAAGCAATGAAAAACTGGATTATGCACAACATGACCCGTTCGTTTAAACGCTGTGAACCTCGGGCCCTGCCAAAGTGATTTCTGATGTCAGGGACTGTTTGTGCGATGCCTGTTCAGATTATTCCACAGCAGAGTCGCCGCCAAACACAAATGCACTTCGTTCTGAACTGAACGCTCAAATGAAACGCCCGTGCCCAGCAGTTTCCACCAGAGCAGAGTTTTGATCCAAAAGAAATTCAATATTTGTAAAAGTCTGGACGTTTCAGCAGAGCCATTTACTGATTCCCAGGAAGGAAACTGAGTGTAACTGGAGTGGAGAGGTTGGTAATGTTTGGTACTAAATTTGCCAGTAAATTAGCTGCTCTTTTAACCTAGAACTCCACTGAGTCTTTGAGCACGGCAGGTCAACTCAACTAAACTGCTCTGAACACAACCCAACGAGCTAAATCAACTAATATTTTCCTGCTTCCCCTGAAACCATTGCCACAACTGAACATTTAAAAAACAAAATTGCTGCAACACCTTGAAAACACTGAGCAACTGCAACCAAACTTAGACGGCACATGCACACAGAAACCCCGAGTGATCCTGGAAAATTCGATGCCACTTCGCTAAAAGACGCAAAGCTGCAGCTACTTTATGAATCTAAATAACTCGCGTCTCATTTGTCTGAGTCACTTGGGGAGAACTCAGATTTTCCCAGATAGAGTTGCACACAGCTCTAGAGAATCGTGTCCGTGATCAGCCGGCTGGGATGTTTGTCTGTCGCTGTGTGTTTTCGATGCGCGTCCGAAGCCAGATGCAGATTAAAAATTCAAAACATTTCCACAAAGGGCTGAGCAGGTCTTGGCGGATCTGTGCTCTCTGAGTGCTTTTTTGTTTACAGCGAAGCCAAACACGCTTCAGGAAGCTGCGTTTTCCTTCAATATGTGGTCTGACGTGCCTGATGTTGGTCGTTTCCCCAGGATAGAAGACAAAAAAGTGTATTCCTCTGCAGTGTGAGAAACTTTGTGTTACGGTTAGAGGTCAGCTCCCAGCGTGGGTTATACTGGGCTGTTTACACCCTCCTCGTTGCCGCGCCCTTCAAGCCCAAGCTCATGCACACACCAGAAATAACAGCACATCCGTCACGTCAACAACATACATTTACCTAATGAAAATAACCGGCACACGGTGCATTAACACGCAGGCCTCCGAGGTGAAGGGCTCCGTACTCATGACGAGGGACTCAGCATCCAGCTGTCAGCAGCATCCTTGAGTGCTTCAGAGGTTATCAATCACATGGAGCCCTCTACTTCAAGCTCCTCCAAATGGAAAGCTATACATCAACCGGGCTCATCCTGGGGCTGGATTACAGAGCTAACAGAGGAGAGGTCAAGCTGACAAGAAAAATACGCCGACGACACGGAGCTGTCCACGGGGTCACTTTCATAACAGCTGTTTTCGGAAAGCTGCTCCATCAAATCAGAGTATGCATGTATGTGGGTTGTTGTGCAGTTGCCCGACTGATTTTGCAGCTGTAGGATTGCAGCATTTGTCTTAAAACTTTACATTTACAATCCAAATTCGTACAAGCAGCTTATTACTGCACATAACTATGAGTCATTGCAACAGTGCCCTCTAGTGGCCATTGTGATTATGACAGGAGAAAAGGAGGAAGTAACACGATGTAGTTAATAAGTCAGATTGAAGTAATGGGTGGAGGTGGTCAGGGTGGGGGCCGGGTCAACAAAACACTGGACGGTAACACAGGACACTTCCTGTTTCACACCAATTGTGTTTTTATCATAGCATTAACAATAAAACACTGCAATTATTTTAACAATGCAGCAAAGATTGTTTATTTTAACACCTGACTGTGCATTAAAAAATGGACGTAGCCTCTTGGTTTGAAAAGTGAAGCCCACTTTTAAACCTGCATTCTTTCTAACAGCCAGCAGGGGGCGACTTCAAGAAGTAGGATTGTATAATACCATATGAGAAAATGGAACTACTTCGCACTTGATTTGTTACCTCAGTAAAAATGTTCCTTATGAGTTCATGATCTTATTCGCTACTTTCAAGTCTCGTTCAATACAAAAGAATGCTCATTTAGTAAATTATGGTCCCATGTAGAAGAAATTAGACAATATATCTCCTCAAGTTCTCAGTCAGATCTGCGCTTCGCTCGTCATGTAGAGGTTCAAAAGTTCAAAAATGTCAAATATATAATTTCAAGCAGTAGTCCACAAACCGCCAACAAACACTCTATCGATGGCAACTCTAAAACTGAACTTCCGCTAAAGCTATCCAAGTGAGTGTTTGATTTTTACTCGATGAATGTCCAATACAGTCGAGCCTTTACACAGTGCTGATGGGCACCAGGTGTATCGCTCTGTATTTCAGAGTTTTAATCTGGTTTCTTGAGGCCACATTACCAGAACCGATGTCCAGTAATGACCAACAGGAAGTTTGAACAGAAGCTTCCCTCTGTGGCGTGTTTCATACCAAAAATTAACCAACTGTTCCTCAGACTGTATCTGAACCTTTAACCAAACTGCAGTAAAACTGAGACTCAGTCACCTCCTAAAATAGTCTCCATCTCACCAGTTTTCCCCATCACTGTTAGTTACTGGCTGAATGGTGGTAAACTGTGGATGTGCATTGCAGTAAACAGAGCGTAGCCCGTGTGATTGCATCCAGTGCGTTGATAGTCATCAGTCTTTCATGTCTCCTTCTGATGTTTTGTTCTTTAAACTTAAACAACACGTGGGTGGGTGTAGGATCTGTGACCCAGTAGAAGCGTGGCAGCCTGCCAGACATTGATGCTTTTAGCCGCCACGGTGGTGTGGATGACTCACCTTCTTGCTAAGTCGGAGTAAATGCGTGTACATGCATGTGTGCGTAAGCATGTGAATGTAGAAATCTCCCGAGACACAAACATTATACAATACATGTATTATATAATTATGGAATAAATGTGAAATGATCGCGGTAGTAATGATGGAAATAGAGACCTGTCACCAAATGTTCGGACCACCTGTTCCTCCTTCATGTTGGAAAAGAGCAGCTGCTCTGTGTTCAAACATCAGTGATAATGAACAGAAACATAAACTGCTGAATGCTGCAATGGAACAGTTACATACATTAGTCATGTTTTAACGATACCGCTTACACTGTACACTGTTGGCCATGTTGGAGGAGAAACAGCCACTCAGATACCCCTAAGAAAAATATTCACCCCCTTGGAAGTTTCCTCTTTTATTGTTGTTGAACATCCATCCATCCTTCTATTATCTATATACCACTTAATCATCTGCAGGGTCACAGGGGGGCTGGAGTCTATCCCAGCCGACTTGGGCGTAGGCAGGAAACACCCTGGACAGGTCACCAGTCTATCACAGGGCTACATATAGAGACAGACAACCAAACACACTCTCATTCACACCTACAGACAATTTAGAATCATCAGTTAACCTCAGCATGTTTTTGGACTGTGGTAGGAAGTCAGAGTAGACGGAGAAAACCCACGCTGCACAGGGACAACATGCAAACTCCACACAGAAAGATCCCAGGCGTCCTAACCGGGACAGTTTTACCCCCTTCTTCTTTGCAAAACTGCTCAAACTCTGTCAGGTTACACTGTGATCGAGAGTCAACGGCCCTTTTAGAGTCCAGTCACATATTCTCAGTTGGATTGAGGTCTTGGCTGGACTCCACAACATTCACCTTCTGGAATTAAACAATTGTTTAATTGTCTTTAAACAATTTCTGTGTAGCTTCAGGTCATTGTCTTGCTGGAAAACTAATCAGGTTGTCCCTCAGGATTTCCCCATACTTTGCTGCATTCATGTTACCATCTACCTTCACAAGCCCTCTGTGGCCTGCTGCCGAGATTCATCCCCACATCATGATGCTGCCACCACCATGCTTTACATCATGATGCTGCCACCACCATGCTTTGCATCATGATGCTGCCATCTCCATGCTTCACGTCATGATGCTGCCACCACCATGCTTCATATCATGATGCTGCCACCACCATGCTTTACATCATGATGCTGCCACCACCATGCTTTACATCATGATGCTGCCACTTCCATGCTTTATGTCGGGGATGGTGTGTTCGTGAAGATGTGCTGTGTTTGGTGTCTGCTAAACATAACGTCTGGTCATTTGACCGACAAGCTCAATTTTGATCTAATCAGACCAAAGAATCTTCTTCGAGTCTCCACAAGGCTTCTGGAAAACTCTAGTCTAGATTTAAGATTTTATTTTTTTCAACAGTGTCTTTGCCACTCTCCCATAAAGCTTTGACTGGAGAAGAACAGGCAACAGTCTCTCCCATCTCAGCCAGTGAAGCTTGTAACTCTTCAGAGGAGTCATAGGTGTCTTGGTGGCCTCCTTTACTATCGTCTTTGTTGCACCGTCAAGGCAGATTTACACATAGTCCACATTCCTTACATTTCTTAACGATGGACTTAACTGTACTCACTGACTTGGAAATTTTCTTGTATCCAACACCCGATTAATGCTTTTCAATAACCTTTTCATGGCTTGGAGTGTCATTTTGTCGTCTTGGTTTAGCCAGGACTACTGATTCATCAATGACTTGACCTTCTATATATATTATAACCTTAAATGGCCCTGACACCCGTCTCTCTTTTAAGCTGCTGTAACGGTGAACTTTCCCCACTGTGGGATCAATAAAGTTTATCTTATCTTCTAGATGCAGGTGTCTTTATACTATATTTACTTGCACTTGAAGTCAAAGGGTGAATACTTTTAAATCCTATATCTTGCATTTTATATTTTTAGTTAATTGACGCCACTTTGTAGAAATTCTGTTGTGAATTCTTGCTTAAAAAGTCATATTAACTTGATCTTGATTCAGTATTGAAAAGCAATACTAGAGGGGTGAATACTTTCCACAGACACTGTGTTTCCACATGAGGTGTCAGAATAAAGAGCCTGCAGAAGCCACGTAAAGGTCAGTTTGGTTGTCATGGTTGGCACTTCGCAGCCTGCACTGTACAGTTCGTTCTGTTTGTCTGGTCGAGCTTTGTCACGTCTGAGAAAGTAATCCTGATGACGTCGTGACTGTTATATCAGCACGGGCTGGAGGACTTAAAATATAATAACAGAAAGCTGCGTTACAAGAGAAAGCCTGACAAAAAGAACATAATTTGATGTATTATTGGAAATATGGGATTTAGAGCTTCGAGTAGCTCCAACTAGGAACTAAAATTCAGGATATCTCAGGCTCTGTTGCTCATTTTTTAATCTGTCTATTGTGAGTTTTACCAGCATCACAGGGCTGTAATATCAAATCCAAACAAAGCAAATACCCCCTACGTTCTATAAATCTGGATTAAATCATCAAGCAGCTGAAGTCCTCCCGTCTACCAGCATGTTTGAGGCTTTCCCAGCTTTTCCTGCAGTATACGGAATATTATTAACACAGCTTCTTACATTAAAGTGAGAACCTGCTCCTGTTAAGCCGGCTGTTTCCACCAGTAGTTACGAATGGGTTGAGACAGGGGATTCCACATGAGCCGATGATTAGATTTGGCCTCTTTGGCATTTAAAAACAGTACAAAACCGAGCTGTTTTCTTCTTTTTAAAGATTTATTTGGCATATTTTGCCTTTATGGTGTAGTTCAAAGTGAGGAGGGCAAGGGCTATGACATCTAACATGGCGGGCATTGCAGTTATGTGGTAACCATGCGGCTTACTGTTTTTGTTTACACTTCACATTGTCTGGGAAAGTTTTGTTTAGATTTATACACTTTTAGAACAACTTCTGCTGCTTCTTTCGGCGACAAAGACTTTTTTAAAGACTGAAGTTTGAAGCTACTTTTGAACGGCAACGCCTGAGGAATTATTTAAGACAAAAGCCTGAAATTTTCACTGTTATTTTACATCGTGACATCGATTCAGAATCTGTAGTACCGAACTAGCAGATCGAATAATCACTGACTATAGGTGAGCTGAAATAGAAAAAAGAAACAACGCTATCCTTAAAAGTCCCCATTCCTGCGTAGCCTCAAATTTAAATGTATGAAAAAATGTGCTGAAACTGGGTTGACTAGCAATTAATTAAAGTATTTACTACATCAATCTGAAATTTCACCGATACCATTTTAAATATCCATAGTTTTAGGCGCTTCAAGCAAATCGGAAATGAGCAGAAGCCCCTTGAGACGAAATAACCCGTATCCCTGAATTTCTGCTGTTAAATGTTTGTAATGTTTGTTTGTTTATTTACTGCAATGGTGTTTTTCCTCGACAGGGAGGGCAGCACCAGTATTCTCAACAACCTGCTGTCCAGGATGGAGCAGTACGCCAACAACCTGGAGAACCTGGTGGAGGAGCGAACACAAGCCTACCTGGAGGAGAAGCGCAAAGCCGAAAACCTCCTCTATCAGATTTTACCACAGTAAGACAAACTAATATCCACGCTTTTGTCCTTTCCTTCCAACCAGAAAGAAAAACTCAAATTAACTCGAACCCAGCGCGCAGACCGAGATGCCTGCACGGCTCAGAGACGCTCTGCCAGCTGTGCTAAACCCCTGTATTAATTAAACACAGCGAATTCCTCCCTACACTGTATTTTATTAACTGATACACATTTCCCCGCGGTGCGATCTCAGAGTAGATGAAAGGGAACACAGCGAGCTGACAGGAGAAATTCTCATTAAGGGGAGACGGTGGAGCAGACATGATTTTAGGCATTTGGATAAAACCACATTCATCCTCTTTGCCTCCTCCGCTTCGTCAACGCCGGTCGGACAGAGAAGGGCCTGAGAGAAGGGACAGATATGATTTCTCACCGACAGATTAAATGACTTCTGCTGCAGTGTTTCAGAGGAAATGAACACGAGTGGAATTAGCAGAGAGAGAAACCTGCCGGGTGTTGTGTAATTGTGTTTCGAGTTAAACCTTACAACATGACATGCAAACTCTTTGTTTTTGAATACTACCAGCAGAGTTTCCTGTGATTTTTCTGCAGATCTTGACCTCTTGTCTCCCTCTCTCTGTTTGTGCAGCTCAGTAGCAGAGCAGCTAAAAAGAGGAGAGCTGGTTCAGGCAGAAGCCTTCGACAGCGTCACGATTTACTTCAGCGACATCGTGGGCTTCACATCCATGTCTGCGGAGAGCACGCCGCTACAGGTGCACATCGATCAATACCTCCAGCGAGAGATTCCCGCTCTGCAGCTCACCGCAGGAGCGAGTTCACCTCTGCTGACTTTCCTCGACATCTCCCCGGCTAACCTTAAGACGCTTTTTAAAAAAAAATCAGTGGTCGTGATCACAGTTTGGGTGAATTCTCCTTCACCAGGTCTCTACCTACAGTGTGTCTCATAGTTCCCACAGTGTGTGTTCCCACACATGAGCTGCTGCGACTCAAAATAGTGCAGTTGTTAGATGGAAGAGTGTGTTGACGCAGAGTTGAGTCACGTTATGCCACCACATATCTCCCTCTAACTTGAATAAAAAGGCAGGTTTCTAGACTAAAGACGCCGTCAGGCTGCAGGTGTCAGGTTCTGATGGAGCCAGAGAATTTGATAGCCTCATCTTTATCACATTTCTCTTGTAAAGATGAGTAGAAAAACAAGATTTATTAATCCTAAAAGGGAAATTCTTGTGGCAGATGTTGCTCAGGAAAAATAAAAACAGAACATACAGTGTCGAAAAAGTAAAAAAGCATTACTAAAATAAAATAAATAAGATTAATAAAGCTAGAATAGAACAATGAGAGTAAAGAGGACAAGCTAAGTTTCCTTAAAACACCACTAAAATACAATATTTAATAGCAGCAAATGTAGCTGTCTGATTCGAGAAGGCCTTCAAAATAAAAGCTGACCGAGGTAAATGCTGTTTTCTGCATTTTTAAGTCATCATACAGCAAAAAAATCAGACATAATTTACCATAATGTGAACACACATCAGAATATGTGTGTTTATTATTAATATTATGGAGTATTTGTTAGGAATTCTCCTATGAAGATGAGTTAATTATGACATTATTGCAGCTGTGTTTAAATATTTTGTCATTATCAGTTAAGGGAGCCCACAGGAGGAGTTTACAGCTGTTGACATATAATATACATTATAAATACTGCTTACTATTTTATGAAATATGTATATTTTTCTTGGAAGAGAAAAGGGTGGTTAAAGAAAAGTGTTGGGAGATTAACTGTACCCTAAAATATAGATCCAGTACTTGGTGGCAGGACTTTTTACGGCTCTGATTAGTGTCCTGTCACCTCTAAAAACCTCCAGTCAATCAAAAGCTCCGCTCTGTGATTTCAGCGGCCCGCCGTGTGCCCAAACGGCCATTTTCAAAATGTTCGAGGGGTCTTGCTGAGGTCCATCAGTCACCCAAAGTGCACTCTGTGAGCGGATGATGGATGTCGCCCGCAGCCAGAGTCGGCCGGGGAAAAATTTTACGGTGTAATGCGGGATTCAGCTGCCATGTCCGAGCTGGAGAGACTTCTGGTTTAATGAAGCTGTCTGCAGTATAATACACTGTACACAGCTGAAATATGCATGAATGGCAGATATTAGCGTGAGAAAATATGCAGACGTGAAGCATTTCTCCAGCAAAACACCACAGAAATCCTACAGCGTAAATACTACATTAAAAATAACAACTGCTGGTAATTTACTCACGTGCAGTTTAACTGGAATTAAAGATTATATGTGGAGTTTTGACCACAAGTGCTGCCACATAACTTTATTTTTAGTGTATGCAATCCTCTAATAGCACACTCACAATGATGTACAGGAAATAAATGGGCAAAAAAGTGCATATAACTTCCCAAATCATGTCCTTAACCTCCAAATAACGAAGCAAAACAGCAGCAACAAGCAGTAAATGTGTGTATATATGTAAACAATGCAGCTATTAGAGCATTTATTGTGATTGTGGAATGTAGAATGTCCCCAGCTGCGTCTTATTTTGGGTTTTAAATCTAAAATGAAGCCTATGGTCTTTGAGTAAACAGCCCACCTCAGACACGGCTGCTGCTGCTGCTATTATAACCCGATGCGATTTAGCAAACGTAACGCGGCCCGTGTTTGTAATATTCCATCTGTGGATGTGATTAACGATCTTGTAAACGTGTTTGTCAGCGAGCCTCGGCGGGCGATCATCCAGCGACAGGAATAATGCGAGAGGCTGTGAGGTTTCGCAGACGCACTGGACGCCCAATCTGTCAGGCTTAAACCGAAAAGAAAACACGCGGCGTGGTGTTGGATTCACAGCCTGTGTTCTTACATTTTTCATTCATAATGCTCTCAGCTGACACGCAGGATACGAGCTACAAACTCTCAGCTCTTTTCTGCTTCTTGTTGGTTTATTTAAATCGTATTAAAACTTGTTTGTCTCTCCACAGGTCGTCACTTTGCTCAATGATCTGTACACGTGTTTTGATGCCATCATTGATAACTTTGATGTATACAAGGTGAGTCAGGGTAATCAGTTTGAACTTGTGTCTTACTTCATATTAGAAGAAGCAATTTAAAGGTTTGAGGACGCACAGTGAACAAGAGTTAACCTGTTAACACTTGGAGAGCTAGTTAACTGAACTGACTTGCTATTAAAATTAACAAAAATGATAATACACACAATCACTGACACCGCAGTAAAGTGAATAAGCACACAGTTTCTGCTTTTTGTCTTTTTAGAGGTGTTTTTGTCTGCATTTGTATAGATATCATGATGTATTGTAGATGACTGTCCTGCAGTTCATCACAGAATCGCTGTATAGTATCAATCTTTATAGGGTCCATCTCAAATAATTACATTTTTAGAACTAGAAAAGCCCTCAGAGAGCTCATACCTCCGCCAAGGAGCTTCAGTCCACCCCAACACAATCTCCCAATGACATATTTTGTATGGAACGTTACAGATACAAATGTAATTACATACAGTTTAAATGTCCTACCGACAATGCAGCCTTCACCCCATCCGACCTAATGAACAGGCGCGGCCTCTAGCGCGGCAGCTCCTAACAGCCTCCCAGCTTCTTAGACAACCGGAGATAAGAATGCCGGCCCAACCGTGCGTATGTCGCTCAGGAAGGAAAGACAACTCCGTCATTGTCGCTCTCTGCCGCATGGAGACCCAAAATGTCATGTGGTCAGAGGGGGTTACCCCAAAAACAAGAGTGCCCTCTGGTGGCTTTTAGAGTAAACCGCATTTAATTGTCCACCCGGTTACACTTGCATTAAAAAAACATTCCTGGATCCAGACGGTGATCCGGATCAGTCCCAAAATTTCATCATTTGTTCCTTGTCCCATTTCACACATTTCCTGAAAATTTCATCCAAATCCGTCCATGACTTTTCAAGTTATTTTGCACACAAACAAACAAACAAACAAACCAACCAACGCCGGCCATCACATAACCTCCTTGGCGGAGGTAATAATTTCTACTCTGCCATCTCCGATTTGCCAGAATTCTTTACAGCATAGAAAAAAGATATTTTAAAAAAGGTATTTGTGGAATTCCAGCTTGTTTTTTTTTAATTGCCTACTGACCCACTTTCATGAGGCTATCTTTGAATGATAATATCTCAGGAAGAATTAAAGGTAAAAGCCTGGAGTTGTTTCTCATCATTTCATTGATTCAGAATCTGCAATAATGGGAAACAAACAACAAAACTGTTAATGCAGAATCAACTTGTGATAATTTCTGAACCATATAAAGCTGTGCATCGCAATAATTCAAAACCAGACATTTAGAATACCTTTTGACATGAAATATTTGGTCGCAAAAATGGGAAAAAAGCTATTTTTATTGAATTTTGACAGCTGATTGAGCAGATATGCAAAAACAAAAACACTGGTCGATAGTCTGATCCAAGAAAAACGAAGTTCTGGAGTTTCAAGACAATTTTCCAAATATTACCAAGATTTTTTTTTTTAAATGGGCATATTTTCATGTTCCGAAACTGATGCTTTTATCTTGACTATTTCCTGAGATATTGTCGTTCAAGTGGCTCAAATTTCAGTATTTGAACGTGTCGATTTTTCACATTAAGTAAGAATAATAAAGTATTTTATATAAGAAGCTAAGACGTCACAGGTACTGTTTTAAGTACAGTGACGAAGTACAGTGAATATGGCGAGGGACTACTGTATTCGTAGTTTATGATTAAAAAAAGTGTCAAACAAATCAAAGGTAATCGAGCAGAAGGAACCTGATAATTTGAGATGGAAAAATCCTACAATGTTTGAGCTCCACTGGAAACACAGGCTCAATACTTGGAAGTACAACAACAGAATGTTCACTCTCCAATGATCTGATCTCCTGTGATTGTTTCCGTCAGGTGGAGACCATCGGTGACGCCTACATGGTGGTGTCCGGTCTGCCGGTGAGGAACGGGAAGCTCCATGCCAGAGAGATCGCTGGGATGTCGCTGGCTTTGCTAGAGCAGGTCAAAACGTTCAAGATCCGACACAGACCCAACGACCAGCTGAGACTCAGGATAGGAATCCACACAGGTGAGTCTGAGCTCTAAACCCGACCTGGGACTCACCTGTTAAACAAGAACATTAACTCAAGTACCGTACCGAAGCACAGTGGTGGGCTACTTGTACTTTATTTGAGTATTTCCTGTTTCATTTACGTTATACTTGGGTCATTCCATCTCACATCAACTGCTTCTGCTCATCCATCTCTGATTTACCTTATATTTTTATACCATAAAATATGGATGTTTATAAAGATATTCGGAAAGTATTGACTTGATATATCAAATATTTTCCCAGATAAAATTGTTTTTAAAATTGCCTGTTTCCCAACTTTCAGTAACAAAAGAATAAACTATTAAACTAACCAAATATAAGTATGAAAAAAACTTTTTTTTGTTATATTTAGAGAATAATCTTCTACTTGGGTTAGCAATATCAGCAATATTTTTGCTTTTGTGGTACTACTTATGAGCTATAAATGATAAAAGTTCAATAAAACATCTTTCGTTTTCATTTTTTTAAATCAGGTATTTCAAATTAAAAGTATTCTATATGTTCAGTTTTGAATTATTGTGACATGCAGCTACATGTGGATCAGAAAATATCACTAGTTGACGTCTGCATCATCAATTTTTTTTTGTTAATTTGTGCTCAAAGATGTGATTTTTCATGTCGGCCTTACATCTTTGTTAATATTTCAACTCATCAATAATCAGAGAACATTTAATCAACTTGTCCAATATTGCAGATTCTACACCAATGACATGATAAGAAATATCAGAGAAATTTTCAGGCTTTTATCAATAGTTCCTGAGATACTGTCGTGGAAACGCAGACTCAAAACTCAAAAGTGCGAAAAAATGTGCTGAAAGTGGGTCGACAGGCAATTTTGTAAAAAAATTCTCAGAAATTATTTGATGAATCAATCTAAAATTTCACATATAACATTTTAAATATCTATATGGTTTATGTTAAAAAAAAAACGTTTCAGGCAAATCAGAGATGGTCGAGCAGAAGGCCCCTGGTGATTTAAGATGGAGTAACTCACTTCTACCCCTTTTCCACTGAGCTGGGTCCAGGTCTAGTTTGGAGCCAGATCCTGACTAAGCACCAGTTCTTTGTGTTTCCACCACCTAAGCACCGACTCCAGGTGCTAAAAATTGGAGCTTAGCAAGCACCAACTCTTTGCTGGTCCAGAGCTAAGCACCGAGTACGTCAGGGGCTGGGGGCGGGGTTATGGTGACCAACCATCAACGGTGGAAAGGGACACACAAGCGCTAATTAGTGTCCTTGTTCTCCAGGACGTCCCTGGTCCCATCACATATGTATTGGAATGACTCCTGGAAGTTTACCACAAACTGTTGACCTGAAATCCGCTACAGTTGTGTCCCACCAGTAGCGTGATCACGGATGTGTCCAGGCAACAGGAGGACCTCCGCCTCACAATCAGCCTTAAGAGCATCTATAGAGATAAACATAGATATTATCATCAACTTACTGCTTTTGTTTAACTGTTATGTAATGGATGCTAGCGTAGTGGTTTTACGGTAACTCCAACTTGACTCCTTGCCAATGGAAACGCAAACAGGTTCTTAGGAGGAACCAGATTAGAACCAACTAAGCACCAGACTAGGACCTGGTTCTTCTTGGTGGAAAAGAGGTATTCTAGTCCTCTATAAACTCCACTTTAAGGGATTAATGATGATGTTAATGCATCAATAATTATAATACAACATGAGCTACATTATTCCAAAATAGGTAATTCTGCTTCATGAGTACTTTTACTTTTGACAGCTTTAACTTAACCAAACTTTAATGGACAGACTAACTTAATCAAGGATATCTGCTCCACTATAGAATCAGTTATTTTACTGAAGTATCAGATCTGGAGACACACAGTCCTAGAAGTGATTGCTAATAACGGTCAGAGTTTAGCCTGCTGAGCAAACCACGCCGCCATTTACTACCTTTCTGCTGAGCGTTCTTCGCTTTCTGTTCAAGTGAGAACACTGCTAACTACGACAATCGATCGGTAAGTTCGGCCGCATCGATCTCAGCCACGCTCGTCCCCGTTTTTGAGGTGATTTTCCTGCTGCTGTTCTCATCGATGAAGCCACTTCTCCCGCCCAGACGCGCCGAGATAACGATCCCATTCTTGATTCTGTTGATTCTGCCAACGGCTGATTGGCCCCGGATGGGAAACTCACCAGTAATGAACAACACAACAGACTTTATAGAACAAATCGAAGGTCTGAATCAGGCAGCTTGATTACTGCTGTTTTGAAAACTTATTCACTTTCAGCTCCGACTGCAAGGAAACATACAATAGTTGGCTGTCCAAGCGTATATACTCTGGAAAAATGTATCGGTTGAATGTAAGGATTTACCATCACGACCCTGTTCTATCTGACAACCAGGATTCTTGTTCATACACAGTAAATTCAGGTATTATTATCCCCTAGGTAAGCCTCATTTCTCTGTCTATAAGTGCTTTTAACAGCTTTGAACTGTAATTTTTTTTAAACAATTAACTGTTATTTGGCAGATTTTCCCTGTTTTATTTCATATACAGACAATAACTAGTAAAATCACTATTAATTTACATGTTATCTCTAAAAAAAACAGACCAAAACTGTAAATGATGTCAACATTAAGAGTAGGTATTTCTAATAAATAGTATTTAATTGACCATAAAATTGCTCTATTTTATACAACATTCAAATAACCAAAAAAGCTATATTTTCCACATATTAGCTGTTTTTTTTATTTAAACAAATATATATATCAAGTAATAAGAAATGAAGATTTTTTTAACTATTGTTTTTATTTTACATGTTTTACCCATTTTGTTAAATTAAAGTTAATCACAGAAGAAAGTAATAATTTACATGTTAACCGAAACTAAACAGGCCAAAACTGTAAATCACGTCTATATCAATAATGTGTTTTTTACTGTATTTAAATCAGCAAAAAATGTTGTTATTTTACAGATATTTTCCCTTTTTTAAGGAAAAAATAAGCTATGATCTTGACCAGGCTGGACTAATGTAATTGATTGTATATCGGCCTCGATATACAACAACATGTAACCCCGTCTTGGCATCGCTCCACTGGCTTCCTGTCTGTTTTAGGGTGGTTTTTAAGGTTTTATTTCTTGTTTTTAAAGTTTTACATGGGTTGCCATGGTGGCTTTTAGTTCGACTGGGCGCTGACGTCCTCGCTGCATGTGTGCTGTTTTCATTGTATGTTCATGTATGTTCTTTTGCAGTGTTAATTTATAAGCCTGTAAAGCACTTCGGTCAACCCTGGTGGTTTTTAAATGTGCTATATAAATAAAATTGACCTATATTAGGGATTTAAAATGGTAAATAATGTTCACATGTTAACCAAAACAAAACAGGCCAAACCTGTCAGTCACGTCTATGTAAGTAATCTGTATTTTTATGAATGGTGGTTTGTTCTTTTACAATGTTAGACCGTAAAATTACTTTATTTTTACTGTATTTAAATCAGCAAAAAATATTGTTATTTTACAGATATTTGGCACTGTTTAAATGGAAAAAATACGTATATCAAAGACTTAAAATTGCTATTATTTTACTGATTTTCCCTGTTTTGTTAAATTACAGATAATATTTGAAAAAGACATAAAACTGTACATTTTATCCACCTTAAAAATCTGTATTTTTACAATATGTGACTGTAAAATTACAGTTTTATTTGCGTTTAAATCTGTGAAAAATATCATCATCTTGGAGATATTTGCACCATTTTTATATTTTTTTAACTTTACAGTATTCCACCATTTTAAATGTATTTTTTCTGCCTGATTTTTGCTTTTTTTTGCTTTTTTTACAGTATAGATGAGTAGAGGTCTTGTAGAAAGACACATTTTAACTGCTTTTCATGCAATAAAATATCATCATTTTAGAGATATTTGCACCATTTATATATATTTTTTTTAACTTTACAGTATTCCACCATTTTAAACGTATTTTTCTGCCTGATTTTTGCATATTTTTTTTACAGTATAGATGAGTAGAGGTCTTGTAGAAAGACACATTTTAACTGCTTTTCATGCAATAAAGTATCATTATTTTATAGATATTTGCACCATTTTCATATATTTTTTTAACTTTATAGTATTCCACCATTTTAAACGTATTTTTTCTGCTTGATTTTTGCATTTTTTTTACAGTATAGATAAGTAGAGTTCTTATAGAAAGACACATTTTAACTGCTTTTCATGCAATAAAATTAGCCAGAGTTGTGTGACAATTTCGCTTTTTCAGTTTAGATGTCTTAACATCTACACCAATCTACAAATTCCATCATCAGTGATAGTAATGTCACATTTTTAACATGCAGGGAGAGATTCTACATTAGTATCGTATAGATTTAGGATTGTTTGGTGAGAAATAGTTTTAGGATTCTAACATACCGGATTATAAATAGACATACGTGACTGAAGTGTGAATCCAGGTCGTTGTGTTACATAACAGTGTCTGCATACGAGTGCACAGCTCCCTGAATCCCCAGACTCCTCTAGTTTACAGCTCAGAGACGCGTTATTCTAAAGACACCGAATGGAAAATAAAATCCAGTTTACAGCTCGTCCGCCTCGTCTGGTAAACATCTCCCATCAGACCGCAACGCAGTTCAACAGGAGCGCATTCTGCAGCCTCCAAAACGACCGTAAAGTTCAGTGGACACCTCTTTAAATACTTTAATTAAACATTTAGATATGTTAAGGATTTATTGCCAGGCTGGCGTGCTGGTTTCATGCTGGGGTTTGTGCGTCGCTCACAGGGCAGCGGTGATTTGTAACTTCCCACATGCCCCGCGTACAGAGTGGACATAAACACTCAGGACGTTCTATCCTCGCCTGTCTGACATAATTTACAAGAGGCTTCTGACACGGCATTTGGAATGTATCAGCTCATGGCAGCGCCGTTTGTGCTATTATTCGGATGCTCGACATGCAGCAGGAACGGGCCGGCGTGCGTGGGCCGGCACTTAGCATCGTCAGAGTAATTTAAAGCTTTCCGTGCTCAAATTCAATTCACTCACACCTCTGCCTTCCCATCTGACAGCATGCACTCCGAGGCGGCTGTGTGGGAATGAAAGCAGCCGCTGATCGTTTTCTTCTTGCTTTTTCCGCTGTAAAACGTCCGCCTTGTGTTTTACAGGTCCAGTGTGCGCCGGTGTGGTTGGGCTGAAAATGCCCAGATACTGTTTGTTTGGAGATACCGTCAACACGGCGTCCCGGATGGAGTCCAACGGAGAGGGTGAGCGCCGCTGTCGGTTTTTGTTCTGTTATTTTTCCCCCCCTCTGATGGATTTTATACACAGATCTGGAGTTTCAACAGGAAGGAACCATGTTTCACTCTGTTGTCGTTACCTGTCACTTACGAGCACTTGCACCTTTTCGTCTTTGTCTGTTGCTCTGGCGTTCCTTTTTGAGAAGTTTTTCCTTTTTCCAAATTTAAATTTTAAGGATAAGGCAGAGAAAGATGAATCTGTGGTTCTGGACAATCAGAATAAAATCAATTCAGCTCAACGGAGGGTTTCCTGCTCACAAATCTGCAAATGCATACGCAAACTGACGGCTTTTTAAAGGCTAAAGATTGGAGTTATTCAATACACTTCTATTTATTTGCAAATTACATTTAAAAACACACATACGGTGCTGAAACAGTTAGCTAAAGTGGACCAAGAGACAGTTATTTTAAGGATAAAGCAGTGAAAGATCAATCTGTGGTTCTGGACATTCAGAATAACTTCAATTAAATCAAAAATGGCGTAAATACGGAGGGTTTCCTGCTCGCAAATCTGCAAATGCATACGCAAACTGACGGCTTTTTAAAGGCTAAAGATTGGAATTATTCAATACACTTCTATTTATTTGCAAATTACATTTAAAAACACACATACGGTGCTGAAACAGTTAGCTAAAGTGGACCAAGAGACAGTTATTTTAAGGATAAAGCAGTGAAAGATCAATCTGTGGTTCTGGACATTCAAAATAACTTCAATTAAATCAAAAATGGCGTAAATACGGAGGGTTTCCTGCTCACAAATCTGCAAATACATACGCAAACTAACTACTTTTTAAAGGCTAAAGATTGGAGTTATTCAATATGCTTCTATTTATTTGCAAATTCCATTTAAAAACACACGTACGTTGCTGAAACGGTTAGCTAAAGTGGACCAAGAGACAGTTATTTTAAGGATAAAGCAGTGAAAGATCAATCTGTGGTTCTGGACATTCAGAATAACTTCAATTAAATCAAAAATGGCGTAAATACGGAGGGTTTCCTGCTCACAAATCTGCAAATACATACGCAAACTGACGGCTTTTTAAAGGCTAAAGATTGGAATTATTCAATATGCTTCTATTTATTTGCAAATTCTATTTAAAAACACACATACGGTGCTGAAACAACTAGCTGATTGACCAATAAGTGGACTAACAGACAGTTAAAACCAGCTTTAGCAAATGCTACTCATTTGGTGTATGTGGGATTGACTTAATTAAAGTACAGTTGACACATCTTTAGACAACCATGGGTCTCTATGGCGCAGAGGAATAATAACAGCATGTCAGGATTTGGATATTCTGATGTATTTTAATGAGAATTATAGATTTTTTTTAAATATATGATGAACCAAAGGTGGTGTGCAGCAGAATTTGGGTTCCCAGTAAACAATAAATGTAAATAAATGTGTTTTCCAACCTTTGCTAAAGTCTGTTGAGGTGGTTGGATGGAAACACATGTCAGTAAAACAAATATATAAGCTGAATATTAGAAGCACTGACCTGCTGAGTCTGATCATTTCAACGCTGACATTTTTGTTCCTAACTGCCAGGGACAGGAGCTGCTGTTATAGAACTGTGGTTTGATATTTTGCGAGTGAACCATCGGATGTATTGATTAACTACTGAGCCGCTTCCTGCATTGTGCCTCCTCTGGTAAATAATTGATAGCACTTACAGCTGAGGGCCCTTACCCAGCGATATACTGTACAGCCTGCAGCTCCAGCGGCGTCTCGCATCTCTGCTCGGTGAGCATTAATTGGACGAAACAATACAGGTTTTTCGTCACGTTAGCGTTTCAACAGACACCGAAAGCATCTCCCCGGTTTTCTTTCCCGCTTCATGTCTTAAATATTGAGATAAAAGCAGTTTCAGCAGGTGTTAGAGTCGCTGTTTGTCATTTTGCGCTGTGTAAATGTTCAACCGTGTGTCTTGCAGCCTTAAAGATCCACGTCTCCTCGGCCACCAAAGAAGTGCTGGACGAGTTCGGTTACTTTGATCTCCAGTTACGAGGAGATGTAGAAATGAAGGTAGGAGACTTTACTTTAGCTTTTTTTTAAAAGCTCACACTGCAAAAAGCACGACAAAAAACATTATTTTTGCAATTTCAACCACCTTTAAAATGGGCACAGTTATATTTTATTCATAAGAAACTTTTAAAGGAAGAAAAATGTGCATTGGAAATATATATTATACACGGCACAAATACATGGAATCACATGCTTCTTAATTGGTAAACCTACAAGTAATGATTTTCATTCATGATCAGCCTGAGGGATATTTTCTTGATTAATAGTTTATACCATGAAGTCAGTACTGTAGCTACAGCTGAGGGCGCTGAGGGCACTGAGGTTGATTTTAACAACCTAAAGAGGAAGAATCAATACGGTTAAATGTGATACCTTTTAGGTAAATAAGTAAAATTAGATGTTTTTGCAGCAAAGCTACATCCCTGTCAGTGTTTAAGTTTATAAAACTGAACCTCTTGCAGGTAAATTTGAAATTGTTGATTCATTAATCACTTAATAATCTATAAAAATGGCCTTTTATAGAGACAAAGTTTGAATTTGACAGCAGAAAAAGCAGTTTTAAATGTAAATATGGTCAGTTTATGCTCTACTGCGTCATTTTAGAGAAAGGTGGAGCTTCAGGATCATGCTTCAATGAAGGGCAGCCTAATAGAGGATATCAGCCCTGCCGCCCCACTCCATCTCCGCTGATGAACCCTATTGATTTCTGTGTTTTTCCAGGGCAAAGGCAAAATGAGAACGTATTGGCTTCTTGGGGAGAAGACCGATGTGTATGTTATCTGAGAGGCCTGCTGATAACGTGGCAGCAGCGGTGGAGGCGACGGCAGGAGCTCCGCTACTTTATTTGTTCTAGAATAAGTCCTTAAATGGTGATTTCCCTGCAGAGGAAAGGTGAACGACACCACAAACACACACACAAAAAAAAAAAAAACCCAGCGGGAATTCCAGGTATATTTATTACCTGCATACTGTAACTGCAAAAAAACAAAAAAAAAGAAAGAAAAAAAACAGAAAAAAATGTAAAAGTTGTTTTTGTATGAAGAATTTCTGTCCTAAGAGTGGGTACTTTTCACGGATAAATTCTTATTTTTTGTGCTTTCTATATAATAAGATTTGTATAATGTGTTTGGAAGTAAATGATGTCTTACTATTTCCTTAAAAAAAACACATCCATTGAAGTTCTGGAGGCACAGCGCTGCAATCAGTGTCACTGCAGGGGTTTCATCAACCGTGTTACACAGTACAAGATCATATGTATATATGTATATCCAAGATACTGTAAAATATTTTGTTCAATAAACTGAGTAAAACCCTCTTTTTCATTTACAGACCTGGTGGTGTTTTTTTGCTTCTAATGAATAACTTTACTTCCCCACTGATGGTGTATCTGGGCCATATCCTCCTGACAATTCTCACCCAAATGTTTTCATCCAGTTTTAACCCAGAAAGAATTTATAAATGACCTTGCGCCGTCACCCCGAAATATTGGATGTCCCTCTAGGATTGCATATTTAAAAAAGGGAGAAAGAGCAGCAGGCGCTTTAGCAGAGGGGCAGCCTACCTGAAATAACCTTTTCAGAGCTTCTGCTGCAATTAAGCTGCACTTTAAATCCGATTAAATATCAGAGTCGAGGCAATTAGTTCAGCTTCAGCCGATATATAGAAACATATATTCGTCTTGTCGCTTTACCAGGCTGCTATTATGCTATTATTACGGTTTAAAATATAACAAGTGAAGAGGAAAAGAGCATCATGTATCTGCAGGCTAATTATCTGTTGTGGACGGATAAGAAGAAGAAGAAGAAGAAGGAAAGCGAGTCGGTAGCAGGCAGCTGTGTTTTCGTGGTAATGACATCACCGCTCATTAGATGCTCATTATCAGTTTTGGAATGAGCGCTGTGTGTGTGTGTGTGTTTGTGTGTGTGCATTTTCATCTCTGCAGGAGAACATCTTCCCCTCCTGCACGGCTGTAATTACCGCCCACTTTCTCGCCTCACTGCCGGCGCCTGTTAGAGCCAAAGCGAAGGTCTCTGCTGAACCCCACGCTGACCCGCTAACTTCTCTCAACTGACCGGGCTGTCTGTCATCTTGTCATCTGTTATCTCTCTCTGCCTTTTTTTTTCTTTTTCCTCCACGCAGCTGAGACCTTGGAAGTACAAAGCACTCCTCTGAGCGCTGCTGTAAAAAAAAAAAAGTGCGCATAAGTCGGAATCGCTTTAAATAGCTGGAGCGTCTAAATTTGTGGAGTGGTTTCGTGTCTTTGCGGAGAAATTTGGTGATTCCCGGATGAATAAACTAACATTTCTGGCCATGATCACGGCAACGTTTGGACAGACAGTAAGGAGGATTCTGGAAAAGAATCACGTTAAAATACAGACCTGACCTCAGTGGGTCATGTGAAAGTTCAGATCAGATAAAGGCCGTATTTGAATACCCGCTGCATGGCATACCTGCACATGCATGAGCAGCAAAGGGACGCGGCTGAGACTAAACAGGAAAAAAAACAGATGAAAATTACTGTATCGCGTTTCATTCGAAATGTTAAGCGCAGAGCCGCTCCAAGGTCTCGTGTTTTCAGAAGCAAATTGGTTTTCCTCTATCACCCCCAGAGATAATGAAATGTTTGGAGAGACAAAGCTGCATAAATATAAGCTAAAATTACTTGTCACCATAGCTACCGTCTTCTAATCCCTACTGAAAGCTCGGGAAACAGCTGTACGGGCTGGAGTCGTCCTCAGACTGACAGAAAAGTAAACCTGTAGCATGAGCGGTGACTCCCAACGACGTTATGTAAAGTTACGCCTCTTTATGCTGCACAGCCTTGTAAGTGCTTTTAAACCTTCATGTGATGTGTCAGCGTGGAAAAAACGGCAGCATTTTCCCCCCATTTGCTATACGTCCTCTGAACGCTCTGCTATCTGGTCGCCTCAGTGCAAATCTCTGCAAGAAGGCGGCGAGGCGCTCGTCTGCCTCGTTGTTCTGCTCGAGGACGGCAGCGAGACGTTCGCTCGGCGCAGGAGGAAAAAGATGTGGCTTTTTGGTCGCTCAGCGCCGTTTGACTGCAATAATTAGAGGTTGCAGAAGGCAACAGAGAAATTAAGGAAAAGGATGAATGGAACCTTGTAAACAAACCCGGGGCCAGGCGGCATGAGGAAGCAGTACGAACAAGTACAGGTACAGGAAGTCCTTCATTCCCCCCTGTCTGGATTTCGGTAATACAGTAGAGCCCACTTAATATCATACCGCTTATTGGAATAGCCCGCATATAGTCATAGAATTTTGAAATCCAAAATCATTTCTTATGTAATTCTAGTAAATATGCCCGTTTATAGTCATAGGATAATGTCATAAGCCCGGGTATAGTCATAGGCAAATGCACAAAATTTGGTCCCAGGAATAGATAATATCATACCCAGTCACGGTATAGCAAGCAACCGATTAATTATCACACATTATTTTGTAATAAATATAGTATTAAACACTTGTTTTCTTTTTTCAAGCAACTTTAATGTAGTTCTATGCCCATTCAAATTAACAAATTGATGACTGAAACAAGTCTCATAGGCCTATAGATCAACACAAATGCTATAATTGCTCTGATATCGCCGCCATTTTGAAGCCCGCATATTAGAATAGCCCGGATATAGTCATAGTTTTGCTTTGCACGAAGGGTATGATAATAACAGGGCTCTACTGTACTCAGGCTTCCCTTCATCGCCTTCGATTGGTTCAAAATGCAGCCGCCAGGATCATCACCGCCTCAAATAAACAACATAATTTACCTCCTATTCTGGCCTCCCTGTTTGTTTTCGCACTGATTTCAGAATTTTACTGTTGAATTTTACGACCAACGCTGCTTATATGAAGACATTCTGGTGGTCCAGGCCCCAAGTAACCACAGTTAACGCTTATATAATATATAAATGCAGCTATTATCGGAAAGTCTAGTCACAGAGTTAAACAGTAGGCCTCACATGCGACCGCAGAGTGCTGTAATCAGTTATACGGCAATTAACTGTTTAAATAAATTACGACTGTAACCCTAAAAATACTTTAACGAGAACATTTCTTACAGTGCAGACGAATAAATGTGATTCAGAGTGAGAAGAATTCATGGAGCTAATGTTCTGTGTAATCCTGGCTCATTTAGTCGGGCTTTACGATCACCTTAACACGGTAAAATGAGTCGCGCCGTGGTATTTTGCGGTATTATAAACTCAGTAAGTGCGGGTGAATATGTAGTAACAGCTAGCACATGAGAAGTAGCTTTTGTGGTGCAATGCGCTTTAATCTGGTGACGTTTAAATGTTCAATTCATACAATTCAGCGCAAATTTGTAGCTAAAGCAAGCCTGAGCATGACATCTGGTGCAAATGGCTACAGAAATTTAATTTTCCATACAAATAAATCTCCTTTTTGCGACTCTACTCACCCACTGGACAAATATACTGGACAATAATTGCATGAACACCAGTAGAAAACTTGCATTTAGCTGCATGAGTGTCTCTATATGCAGTACGTTGTGTACATGAAATGGCGTCGCTGTTGTTCAAATGCAGTAAATGATGTGTTTGTTTTCGGTTCACAGGTATCAGAGTCGCAGTGAGATGAGCGCTGGGAAATGCAGGCAAAAAAAAGACATGGCTGGGAATTAACTAAGAATTAAACTCGACCTTTAGAGTAACCTTTGAGGTGGTAATAACAGTCTGACATACTGTCTCAGTCGTCAGCCGGGAGCTCGGGCTCATCCAGCCGCTCGCTGATCGGAGTGCTGAACTTGGTCGACTTCCTGAAAGGTGCTCGCGTTGTCTGAGCGGCGGTCACACCCTGAGAAACGAAACAGAATAACGTTACACTGTGATCGATTGTTCCTTGATTTCTTACTTGCAACGTGCTCTGACAGCGAGTTAGACAAGCAAGTAAGACATCCATCCATCCATCCATTAAGCCAGTGGTTGTCAACTGGTGGGTCGGGACCCAAAAGTGGGTCGCGAAGCCATTTTTAGAGGGTCGCAGAAGCATGGCCCTCCCAAGTAGTGGTAAAAAGTCTTTTATTTTAAAGCAGTGGTTCTCAACTGGTCCAGCCTCAGGACCCACTATGTCTCTATTAATAACGGTCGCGACCAAAATTGTTGAAGTTTCCGTTAACAAATTAAGGTTTATTTGGATGCAGTCTCAACACATTTTGATACAACTTTGGAAAATTTTGGCTTATTTTTTGCTCATTTTGGTATATTTGGACACATTTGCCAAGTTTTTGGGCATATTTTGACCCATTTTGAGAGATTGTGAGCACATTTTGGTTCCTTTTTTAACACGTTTTAGCATAAATTAACCCATTAAGCTGGCAGAGCCAAATCTAGAGGTTAATCGTGGGCAACTACTGGTGTCACCACCACTAAATATCCTGCTACTGAAAGCAAACTGTGTCACAAGTAACACTTCCTTTAAAATAAAAGACTTTATACTTCTATTTTTTGGGGGGAAGGAGGGGTTCATGCTTCTGCAACCCTCTAAAAATGGCTTCCCGGCCCACCAGTTGAGAACCACTGTTTTAAAGGACGTGTTTCTTATGACACAGTTTGCTTTCAATAGCAGGATATTTAGTGGTGGTGACACCAGTAGTTGCCCACTGTTAACCTCTAGATTTGGCTCTGCCAGCTTATTGGAGAAATTTATGCTAAAATGTGCCAAAAATGAACCAAAATGTGCTCAGAATCTGTCAAAATGGGCCTAAATATGCCCAAAACTTGGTAAAAGCGTCCAAATATAGCAAAATTAGCAAAAAAAATAAGCCAAATTTTTCCTAAATTGTATCAAAATGCGTTGAGACTACACCCAAATAAACCTTAAATTGTTAACAGGAACAGCAAACTTCAAAACTTTGGGTCGTTATTAATAGAGACATAGTGGGTCCTGAGGCTGGACCAGTTGAGAACCACTGCATTAAGCTATACACCACTTAATCCTCTGTAGGGTCGTGGGGGGGCTGGAGTCTATCCCAGCCGACTCAGGCGAAGGCAGGGGGACACCCTGGACAGGTCGCCAGTCTATCGCAGGGCCGCATATAGAGACAGACAACCAAGCAGACTCTCATTCACACCTACGGACAATTTAGAATCATCAATTAACCTCAGCATGTTTTTGGAGAACCCGGTGAAAACCCAACGCTGCACAGGGACAACATTTAAACTCCACACAGAAAGATCCCAGGCGTCCTAACCGGGACACGAACCGGGGATCTTCTAGCTGTGAGGCGACGCTGCTAACCAGCTCGCAAGTAAGACACCGAGACGCAAAATAATAAACATGCAAATGCGCGTTGCACAGAGAGGCAATAATGGGGGGAAAGAGCTTTGAATACAGAGCATATAATCATCTTCCTCCCGACCTTGGCGGATAAGTGCAACTCTTCTTAGAGCTGCTGCTGCTGCTGCTGCTTTCTCTTCTGACATATTATACGGTGCCATTAGTGACCGTACGTTATTTTTAAAAGCGAAAACACACAGCACAGACAGACTACAGACCCAAGTGTTCATCATCAGACAGAGACAATTACTCGGATATGGATCATGTACCTTCTGGCCCATAAATAAATCGCTTAAAAGAGGCTGGAATTATTTGATCTGGAATAAAAAAAATATAAAATGACAACAAACAAAACAGGACAATGTGTGTGGGAAATAAGAGAACATTCTGTCTCACCTGTACACGCTGGTAATTTTCACTCCAAAATGAAATGGCCTGGTCGGTTTTATAATCATGGGCCTGAAAAAGAGACGAGAACACGCCGTCACGTCACCTGCACTGAGCCTTAATGCCTTTCTTTTCCCTCTGTTCTGAAGCAGTGCAGACTATTTCAGGACCTCGATGAAGAACGTGTGATCTGAATTATTTCTGGCGTTCTTACTTTTCCGCGGCTCTCTTTTGTGTTCTTCTGTTTGCTGCGCCGTTTTCCTTTTCGAACATATAAGGAGGAAAGTACACAAGGGGAAGCTAAATTAAAAAGTATGGTTTGATATCAGTGGGAGGCTGTTTGAGGCCGTTAAGCACAAGTTTCATAAACGCAGTGGTCAACTCGACATGAAGTAAGGTTAATGGGTTAGCTGACTATTTATGGGTTTGTCTTAAGTTTTCTGGTATCAACACAAGCTGGCTCACTTTTAACTGAAGTGCCCTGTGCAATATCACTTAAATGTCAAGTGTTTTCATATTTCATGACCTCACAAGAGTAGTTCCAACACTTCGAAGTTAAAGTATTTGCTCTTATGTAACATTAAAAACTAACAGGTTAAATGTATTATAATAAGAATACAGGCCCCAGAGTAGGATCTCAACAAGAGCCAGTACACCTTTCACTACTGAGAATAAACTCTGTACGTCCACTTTTATTTTTGATGCCAGACTCAAATTTCTGGAGAGATATTCTGCCATTCTTCATACACTTTATTTGCATTTGCTCCAACCAGGTTGTGTTTATCTAGGTTTCACTTTAAAATAAAAGAAATATTCTACTGGACTTTTTCCTTCTTTACAAACTCTTGTGCGACTCTGTGCTTTGAAACATTCTCATGCTGGAATATTTCTCTTCTTCAAGCTTCTGCAGCTATCTACAGGCAGTCGTGGTGTAACCTGTAAATGTCATCCCCGCCCAACACCTTTTGCACTCATGCACCACCATATGACACACCCCCACCTCCGTGCTTCACCATCAGGACTATGCATTCACTGTGGCAGTCCACACCAAACATGCTGGACTCCATCCGAGCCAAACTATTTTATCTGGACTAATCTTCACCCAACAATCACCAGGCTTCTTTCTGTGTTCTTTAGAAAAAAATAATCTTGCAAGGTTTTCTTTTTGCATGCTGTCCATAGAGGCTGATGTTACTGTCCTTCACACTGTCGGAGCTTTCACAGAAACTCTGATTTCCTTTGGCAATCCTGGTACAACAGTACGGGCCAGTGGTGGCGCAACAGTTAAGTCCTTTGGCTACTGATCAGAAGGTCAGAGGATCAAACCCCAATGCGACCATTGCTGGGCCTTTCAGCAAGGACCTTAACCATTCCTGATCCAGTGGCACCATACCATGGTTGAAAACAACTTTTCACAATGCTGTAAAAATGTATTTGTGACAGATAAACGTTTCTTTTCTCTTCTTCTTCTTCTTCTACAACAGTGGTTCTCAACTGGTGGGTCGGGACCCAAAAGTGGGTTGCAAAGCCATTTTTATAGGGTCGCAGAAGCAAAAAGTAGTGGTATAAAGTCTTTTATTTTCAAGGACGTGTTTCTTATGACACAGTTTGCTTTCAATAGCAGGATATTTAGTGGTGGTGACACCAGTAGTTGCCCACTGTTAACCTCTAGATTTGGTTCTGCCAGCTTAATAATTTAGAAATTAAAAGCTTAGAAATTTATGCTAAAACGTCCCAAAAATACACAAAAATGTGCTCAGAATCTGTCAAAATGGGACAAAATATGCCCCAAACTTGGTAAAAGCGTCCAAATATAGCAAAATTAGCAAAAAATAAGCCAAATTTTTCATAAATTGTATCAAAATGCGTTGAGACTGCATCCAAATAAACCTTAATTTGTTAACAGGAATAGCAAACTTCAAAAATTTGGGTCACGACTGTTATTAATAGAGACATAGTGGGTCTTCAGGCTGGACCAGATGAGAACCACTGTTCTACAAAGTCTGAAGCACTTCCTCGTCTGTTTTTCAGAGCTTGATTGATTGTAATTTACCGTCATTTAAGGGTGACGACCACTGTGACTCTGACCAGCGGTCCTATGGTTCATTCACTATGGTCATTCTTTGACTGTGAAGTGACATTACACAGGGATGTACTCACTCCTGCTGTATACTGAATACTGCACAGCTAAATTATTACCTTTTGTTCAGTTTACTGTTCCAGAGGAGCACTGCTCGGCTTGTGAATACATCTCTAAAAATGTCCTCTGTGCTTCAGGAGGAAGTTTTAAATAGCCTGATGAAATGACTCTGAAACTGCTGTCAAGGAGTAAAGTATAAAACTGTTGAAGAACCCTTTTAAGTTCAGAGGCTCTGATAAAATGAGCGTCTACCTACTGACCAGTCAGCTCACAGGAAAATCCTGCTTATAGGATTACGACATGGACAGAAGATAAGACGAAGACTACATTTTGATATTTTTTATAGATCAGAGGAACTACTTTCCTTTGTATCTTAATTTTATCAGAGATAGATTAAACTTTTTTCTCAGTACAAAACGTGAGCTAACAATCAGACAGGGAGCCGTTTATACTAACAGGCTAATGATAATTATAGGAAACCACTGATGGATGGTGATTGCTGCTCTTTAATGATGCTTAGATTTTTTTCCTCTCTGAAAGCATTTCCAACTGTGCGGACAGCTTTTACGCTGATATTCCTTCATCAGAACAACATGAGACCTGTTATCTCCTGTCACGTGAGGTGCTATAATCATGGCTTCGGCGAAATTGCCTGTGATTGGCTTGTAATTAAGAACTTGCCTCTGTCACATGAACAGTCTCATCGCTGCACAGGTGCACAAGGAACTGACAGATAAACAGCTTTGGGATATCAACGTTGAGCCTCGTGAAAGCCAGACGGTGACAGTTCTAATAGATCCAGACTCATCAGGGTTATCAGTTACACCTGGGATTTTTCTACAAGTCCAAATGTGTGTCATCAGAAAGATCTATTGATTAGAACTTCAAACTGTCAGCAACCTGTTTTCCCAGTTATTTTACTACTCATTCTTGGCATATGTGATTGAACTATTATAATATGAATTCAAGGTTCACTTGTCAGATATTTATTTATTTGCAGTTTTGAAGAATGGCAGAAAGAAATAAAACCAGGTCATACAGAAGCTATGATCTAGTCCAGTGGTTCTCAGCTGGTCCAGCCTCAGGACCCACTGTGTCTTTATTAATAACGGTCGCAATGCAAAATTGTTGAAGTTTGCTGTTCCTGTTAACAAATTAAGGTTTATTTAGGTGTAGTCTCAACACACTTTGATACAGCTTGGGAAAATTTTGGCTTTTTTTTTGCTAATTTTGGTATATTTGGATGTTTTTTCCAATTTTGGGGCATATTTTGGTCCATTTTGACAGATTCTGAGCACATTTTGGTTCATTTTTGGGACATTTTAGCATAAATTTCTCCAATAAGCTGACAGAGACAAATCTAGAGGTTAATAGTGGGCAACTACTGGTGTCACCACCACTAAATATCCTACTATTGAAAGCAAACTGTGTCATAAGAAACATGTCCTTTAAAGTAAAAGACCTTATACCACTACTTTGGCTTCGCGACCCACTTTTGGGTCCCGACCCACCAGTTGAGAACCACTGATCTATTCTATCTGTTAATGCTGTGTTTTAAATGCTTTACTGTTGCTTTTTTTTGGGAAACACCTTGCAACTCTGGTTTTGACAGGCGGCACTGAAATAGAGTTTGTTAAAATTCTAATAATTAATGTCATAATCAATCCTAAATACAATTAAAATTCTGTTTTTCTTACATGAATTAACAGTTATATGTGAAAGACAGTTACGGTAAACACAGACGAGTCACCCAAACATCAAACTGCTTCAACATATTGAGCAGAATCCCGTCACTCACGTCAGTACCGAAACTAAAGCAGCATTTTAGACGCTCGTCACTATGATTCTTATTATTATTCAACACATTCGTGAAGTTCCGTGCCTACAGACCGAGAGCATACACTCACACTCACTTCTGTTGTTTCAGGTGTAGAAGGCACGAATCCCTCGGCGCAGAAAGCCGCCTGGGTCGTGGAACGGTAGTCGGTTTTGGGAATCGGTGTATTCCGTTCAGCATGAAGCTTCTCACTGTGAAAACAGCACCAAGCAGCATTAATCTGTGATCTAGGACCTTTTAGTTTTTGGTTTTTGCTTTCTGAAAAGTGACATAAATTAGTTAAATGATCAGGTAAACAATGTAATTATTGTAGAAGTTTTTAAAATTCAAACTTGGTGATCTTGGACAGCGAAACCACATTAGTACTGCAGCTTTTAGTGTTTAAGACAAACAACAAAAACAAAAAGTGTAGTATCCAGCTCACTATGGGAAAGAGAAAATAACTAAGAACAGCCAGGTAGATGCTGTTTAACCAGAGCTGATATTGGTTTTTACTGAACGTAGGTAATTCACAAACAAAGTCATGAAAGGGGAGGAACTGAGGGTGGATGACGCTACTCAAATAGAAGAAAATAATATAACAAACGGGGACTTCAACCAGATGTTAAATACACTAAACCAGACTGCATTAACAGAATAAAAGCTGCAAAATCTAACTTATCTTATCTGCGCTATCTAAAACAAAAGTACAAGAGGGAGTAGCATCCATATGTAGTGTCTGACACCTTTAACTAGAATTACAACGTTCACATACATAACATAAACAGGTTACTCCCACACAAGGACCATAACACTCCTAATGTAAATATTTAAACTACATCTTCTGCCTCATTTTTTAGTTAGGCTAGCCATCTTGGAATGATGGATAAGGATGCCCAAGTCAGAATAACAGATGTGCTTCCCTTCTTCTGATTCCGCTGACATTCACCGAGGATAGCATGAAGCACATGGGAGCGACCACATGGGAAGGGTGCAATTATGTGACCTGTTCACAAAAATAGTAAAGCTGCAGCTCGTCTGTCTCCAGCAGGTGCAAGAACACCAGCGGTAAAGTACAGTCCGTTCAGTCCCACACAGTCCTGCAAAGAGGTCTAATGCAAACAAGTGTGTGGGAGAACTGATGGTATGTGGTGATGTGAGAAATCATATCATGTCATGACACTCTGGGGCTCAGTGGTCGTCATGTGAAGTATATGCAATGTGTCCAAACACACTGATGTGATATACACCATGAAAAACGAAAGTCTTGTACTAATTTATAACTCATGGCGTTGTGTTTAACAGAACAGCTAATCAGTCTGAGCTCTCTGCTGGGCAGTAGCCTGGTATAAATCAAGTAGCACTGGAGCAGCGTGTGCTTATAAAATCCAGGAAATGTAGTGTATAGCTCAAGACAGAGATGTCTCCTACTGGACAAACTGTTTTTATCAAAGACATGATGCTTTCTGTTCTTTATGAGCAGCTAACTTGGGCAGGATGTTAATAACCACATCTGTTGGGTTAGACTTTATAAACCCCATTAGGATGACTGGCCTCCATGTAAAATAACACCATAAAATCTGATTTAAAGGGTATTACAGCTGCGATTGAACAGTAAAACAACCCCAGACATGTAAATATTACATCACTTTCCCTCCAACTTGTTCCCCTCTAGACACAGTCAGGCAATGTTCTTCGTTTCCATAAACAAACCACTTCCAGACATAATTTATTAGGCTTCAAAAGACTCGTTCATAGTTGATTTACCTTATCATCTGGGCAATATGTTTTTCCAAAAGCTCGCCTCTGATGCCTGAATCATGGAAACAGAAAAGAGGAGACGAACTGAGCGTGCACAGCAAATCATCCGAAAAGAGAAGCTAAATAAAAAGAGGTCACAGCAGCCGACAGTGTCTATGCGAACGCTGTCATCGGGTATTCTATAAGACACCTCCACCTGAATGAAATCCTTTCAGCTCTTTTCAAATACTTTCCTGTACATGGCTCATAATGGGATGAGATTCAATAGTTTCATACTTTGGCTGGTGGAAGACAAAGACACGTACCCCGCAACCTCACCCCTGGACTCTTTGGAGCTGCAAAAGCTGCTTTCAGTGTGGTCATGGTCTCCATTTTAGACTCCTGGTCCAGAGTGAGGATCCCTTTGTGTCCACGTCTCTGGATGTGTGTCTTTGTCTCCTTGGTGTCGAGATCCGCAGTGGCTCTCTGAATGAAAGGACATATGAAAATGTCAGAATATAAAGCAAAGATCTAAATATTACCTTTGTAAAGACGGCGACAGTGGGCATCCATTTAAGATGAATACTCTCGCTTTCAGTTTATGTAAAACATCCCATTTGAGTGTCATGACATTGACATTAAGTCTCTATCTTTGCATCACCTGAATCTCAACTGGAAATAATTTTTCAGTTAATCAACTAGTCAAAACAAATTTCCTCGGCAGCAGTTTTAATGAGGGGGAAATAATAAATACAGCACCTCCAATGTAAGGATTTCAGCGAACTGAAGACCTTAGGAGCTTTTGTGATTTGTAATAGTTGCATTTTTTTGTCATTTAATAGAACAAAAAATTAATTTGCAAAGGATTTCGCAGATGATAGTCGATAGACGATAGACGATAGATGATGTTTGCAGCCCTGTACATGGTGGGTGAACACTGTTAAATCGGTTAAGCTTCACAATGAGTATCTTTTAAAGGAAAACATAAAATACCCCAAAATCCATGCGTATGCGTTGCTGAAAAGGCATTTATTAAGAATTACAGCAGCAATAACAGCGCCAGCAAATGAATAAGGGAGGCCTCTGTGTTGGTTTTTAGTTTTAGTTTTTAAAGCCGTGTTTGAATATTTTAAGGTATCCCATTTTGCTAGTAGCATCTGCGGAAAAAGCGTTCTTGGACATGTAGTGTTTGAGATCAAGTCACCACTTCTGTGTTTGATTATTCCTTGTTTTTTCTACTTTATATTGTAGTAAGGGGGTTAATGTTTATAGGAATGTGCAGCTGAGGCATTGGAATTAGTCCATAAATTGTTCCATAATACGATTTTTCAAAAACTGACCTATTTATTAATATCAACTATACAAATATACCTTTTAAAAAACCTAAATTATGCACACAATCTCTGAAAAGACACTAACATTGCACCAAAACACACCTGCGACTCCTCTCTGACTGTCTAAACAACATATGAACACTATATCTATAAACTTTTTTTTTAATCTAGTGTGAGGACAAACATGTCACTGAGATAGAAAAAGCCTGACTGTGGCAGTGGAGCATGTCAAACACAGGTGTTACTAATTGCCTTAATTGTGATTGAGCTCCAGGTGTGTCGGAGCCTGGATGTTAGCTAACTGATGTAGCTAACTGCTACAGCTACACCTACCTGAAAACTTACCCCAGAATACCTGCTGTGGTTCTAAACAGTGAAACGCTGAAATGTGGTCACACAACATAACATTGAATAGTAATATCAACTCAATACATGTCTGTTTAGTTATTATTTTTTACTTTTCCACGCTTCTATTAGCAGTTTTGCTAACGTTAGCTAACCCTCAGGAGGCTAACTTCTCCACTCACCTCTTCGACCCAGTTGTTCAGGAGACATTTTCCAACTTTATTCTCCGCATTGTCCGCTTGTTCGGTCATTCTAACTACAAGACAACCGACTGAACTGGACTAAAACGACCCCACGGACCGCTGAATAACCGCAGAGCAGTAACTAGAAGTAGCTTCAGTAGTCTCTACGTCCCCTCGGGGAAGCTACGGCTGTCGCTTAGCAACGGGCTTCGGTTGACAGCGGCGTCGTCATGGCAACCGGAAACGCTTTTGGTTTCCTCGAACGGAAAGAAAGAAAGAGAGAGAGAGAGAAAGAAAGAAAATTAAGGTATGAAATAAACTAACTAACTAAAAAGAAAGAAAGAGATAGAGAAAGAAAGAAAGAAAGAAAGAAAATTAAGGTATGAAATAAACAAACTAACTAAAAGGAAAGAAAGAGAGAAAGAAAGAAAGGAAGGAAGAAGGGAAGGAAGAAAGAAAGAAAGAAAGAAAGAAAGAAAGAAAGAAAGGAAGGAAGAAGGGAAGGAAGAAAGAAAGAAAGAAAGAAAGAAAGAAAGAAAGAAAGAAAGAAAGAAAGAAAGGAAATTAAGGTATGAAATAAACAAACTAACTAAAAAGAAAGAAAGGAAGGAAGGGAGGAAGGGAAGAAGGAAGGAAGGAAGGAAGGAAGGAAGGAAGGAAGGAAATTAAGGTATGAAATAAACAAACTAACTAAAAAGAAAGAAAGGAAGGAAGGGAGGAAGGGAGGAAGGAAGGAAGGAAGGAAGGAAGGAAGGAAGGAAGGAAGGAAATTAAGGTATGAAATAAACAAACTAACTAAAAAGAAAGAAAGGAAGGAAGGGAGGAAGGGAGGAAGGAAGGAAGGAAGGAAGGAAGGAAGGAAGGAAGGAAATTAAGGTAAGAAATAAACAAACAAACAAAAAAGAATGAGAAAGGAAGAAAGGAATAAAGGAAGAAAATTAAGGTAAGAAATAAACAAACAAAAAGAAAGGAAGGAAGGAGGAAAGGAAGAAACTTAAGGTAAGAAATAAACAAACAAAAGGGAAAGAAAAAAGAAAGGAAGGAAGTAAAAAAGAAAGAACAAAAGAAAGAAACTTAAGGTAAGAAATAAACAAAAAGAAAGGAAGGAAGGAATAAAGGAAGAAAATTAAGGTAAGAAATAAACAAAAAGAAAGGAAGGAAGAAAGAAAGAAAGAAAGAAGGAAGGGAGGAAGGGAAGAAGGAAGGAAGGAAGGAAGGAAGGAAATTAAGGTATGAAATAAACAAACTAACTAAAAAGAAAGAAAGGAAGGAAGAAGGGAAGGAAGAAAGAAAGAAAGAAAGGAAATTAAGGTATGAAATAAACAAACTAACTAAAAAGAAAGGAAGGAAGGAAGAAGGGAAGGAAGAAAGAAAGAAAGAAAGGAAATTAAGGTATGAAATAAACTAACTAACTAAAAAGAAAGAAAGGAAGGAAGGGAGGAAGGGAAGAAGGAAGGAAGGAAGGAAGGAAGGAAATTAAGGTATGAAATAAACTAACTAACTAAAAAGAAAGAAAGGAAGGAAGGAAGGGAGGAAGTGAGGAAGGAAGGAAGGAATAAAGGAAGAAAATTAAGGTAAGAAATAAACAAACAAAAAGAAAGGAAGGAAGGAGGAAAGGAAGAAACTTAAGGTAAGAAATAAACAAACAAAAGGGAAAGAAAAAAGAAAGGAAGGAAGTAAGAAAGAAAGAACAAAAGAAAGAAACTTAAGGTAAGAAATAAACAAAAAGAAAGGAAGGAAGAAAGAAAGAAAGAAAGAAAGAAAGAAAGAAAGAAAGAAAGAAAGAAGGAAGGAAGGAAGGAACTTGAGGTTAGAAATAAACAAACAAAAGAGAAAGATAGAAAGGAAGGAAGGAAGGAAGGAAGGAGGAAGATTAAAATAAGAAATAAACATTTTTTTTCAAAATTCAAAGACTGACAGACAAAGAAAGGAAGAAGTTAAGATGGATGGACAAATAACAACAAATTATATTTAATAAGGAATAATTCTTATCGGTGCTGCTGCTGTAGAAATATTTCCACATATGATCCAGACTCAGAAATATCACTGACACACCCCAAACTGTAATATTACCTCTAATATTAGTGTGCATTCTGACACCAGTGTCTTTCTCCCTCCATCCGCTTCCCGTTGTTTTTGCACTTCCCTGTATTCGGCGGTTTGTTGCTTTTCTGTGTGCATCGAATCTTAATTTCCTACATGCTGAGTTCACTTTTAATGAAACAACATGCCTTCTTCTTACATATCTCAAAGTAATGTTCCGTCACACAGCGGCAGAAGTCGATTAAGCGTCGCAATTATTCTGAGGGGATGCGGAGCACGTACCGCATGGGTCTGATTCGTAAAGGCAACTGGTTGTGTGTTAAATACCAGCAGCAATTAAACGGAGGGCTAAGAGGTTTCTCGAGACGACAGCCTTCGTCACATCCTCAGGAAGCAGAGTCTCCAGGAGGCGGCGGTGGGTGGAGGCGTTGTCCCACGAGGCGCAATTAAAGCGAGCAAAGACGACGCCGCTGTCATTTGCTCACCTGGTGAGCAACAATGGGCGGATTGATCCGTCCGATCACCGCCCATTGTTGCGTCTGAGCCGGAGGAACAGTTCAAGTCCTTTTTTCCCCTCTGTTGAACCCTCGCGTCCCTCCGTTACATAAGGCAGAGCTGGGTTCAAGGTAAAAGACAGGAAGACGTAGCGACAAATCATCAGGAGAACACGGATCAAACCATCTATATCGTGAAGGTGACGAATTATTTAAGAGTTTTCTGAGCACGGATGCAGCTGTTCCACCTTAATTTTGCAAGACAAGAGGCAGATTTCTTGCTTATAATACAAATAAGCTGCTTTTTCATACATCTCTTGGTATAATAATAATACGTAATACTTATATAGGGCTTTTCAAGATGCTTAACAAAGTAGGTAGGAACACAAAGAATGAATGGAATATAATGGAAGAAGGAGCGTATAGAAAAAGGGGGATTAATGAGTTGAAGGCAGTGTTGAAAAGATGTGTCTCTATGGATTTTTCTTGAATATGGAGAAAGAGGAGGATTATCTGATGCAATACAGACGCATCCTGTGCATTGTGGACTTTAAAATGCCCTATGCAATATTTATTTTCTCTACATATGCTTAAAAATACACCAATCAGCCACAACATCATGACCACTGACAGGTGAAGTGAATAACATTGATCATATTGGTACTATGTGGTGTTCTGATGGAAAACCTTGATGAGATTTAGACTTCCAAATAAACATTGTTCCACAACAAACACACTCCCTCATGCAAATGGAAATCACAAATATCACTGCAGGAAAATGCACCCCACCACATGGAAACAACATCAACCAATCAGGAACATGTTGAGGAACATGACAATGGCCCAACATGTTGATCTGACCTCCAAACTTCCTACACCCCATTGTGATCAAGCATCAACAGGATGCAGTGGAACAAGTTGGATTGACAGAGGCCCCACTGGACAAGCCAGAGTACCCAAAGGATCCAGTGGCAACGTCCTGGTTCCAGACCCCATAGGACACCCTGAGAGGTCCTCTTGTCCATGCCCAAACGTTCAGAGCATTTTGGAACACATAAGGGGGACCAACACAACATTAGACAGGTGGTCATAAATACCCCTTTTCCACCAACAAGAACCAGGTCTAGTTCTGGTGCTTAGTTGGTTCCAATCTGGTTCCTCCTAAGAATCTGTTTGCTTTTCCACTGGCAAAGAGTCCAGATGGAGCCATTGGGTCACCGTAAAACCACTACGCTAGCATCCATTACATAACAGTTAAACAAACGCAGTAAGTTGATGATAATATCTATGTTTATCTCCATAGATGATCTTAAGGCTGATTGTGAGGCGGAGGTCCTCCTGTTGCCTGGACACATCAGTGATCACGCTACTGGTGGGACACAACTGTAGCGGATTTCAGGTCAACAGTTTGTGGTAAACTTCCAGGAGTCATTCCAATACATGTGTGATGGGACCAGGGACGTCCTGGAGAACAAGGACACTAATTAGCGCTTGTGTGTCCCTTTCCACCGTTGATGGTTGGTCACCATAACCCCGCCCCCAGCCCCTGACGTACTCGGTGCTTAGCTCTGGACCAGCAAAGAGTTGGTGCTTGCTGAGCTCCAGTTTTTAGAACCTGGAGTCGGTGCTTAGGTGGAGGAAACACAAACAACTGGTGCTAAGTCAGGCTCCGAACTAGACCTGGAACCAGCTCGGTGGAAAAGGGTTAATAGTCATGCCTGATCGGTGTATGCCAGTCAGGTATTATTCTACTTACATAAAAATCTGTGCAATGTTAAATCCACTCAGCTGCTTCAGAGTCTATTTGTCTCTGTTTTCCCACCACCTACAGTCAGTAATGTCAGTCTAAAGTAAAACATCACTTCACATTTTCCACCAGCTCTCTTGCTATTCTCTGAAGGTGAATGCAATTTACAGCCAACTCAAGGATGATCATCACTGGCAGGAGAAGAACTCAATTTAAATGTTTTTTTTTTTTCTGTACTTGCTTGGTAACCTTGTTGAATCACTTGTTCATTGAGAATCATGTTCCATTTCTTCGTATCACTGCAAACACTGCTAAATTTAACACTCGGCGCTTGTTACCGTGGATATGAACAGCAGAAAACAAACCACTCGGTCTGTTGCCGAGAAACAGCGAGGGGAGTTTTCTCTGTCAGACGGGCCGGAGTGTCTGGAGCAGTCTATCTGCTCAGCGTGAGGCTCAGTCGGTCAGAAAGCGAATCGATGCTTTAATGGATGCCAGACTGTCACACTGCGCCTCGTCACGGCATGCAAACTACAGGTGTCCGCGGGTTGTTCTGCAGTGAGCTGTGATTATGGCGGTGACAAATACCACGTTCACTGGAGCGTGTGTGGTAACAAAAGCACAATATGATGCTGACACTAACATCAGTAGGGAGGCGAAGTCACTGAAGGTACAGATTTCATTAGAAAGAAACACTCTGGAGTATTTCCTGGTTTTCTCTTGTGTATATTTATATAGGAAACAGTAAAACAAACAGTATAGTGCAGGGAAAAAAGGATATCCTGCTCCTTCCACCCCCTCTACAAATATATATATACATATTTACATTCATACCTCATGTAAATACTGTCATTTTTAGCACCGTATGTTCTTTATTTGTTGATCCGACTGCTGTATGTGCCTTAAATAGCCCCCAAGGTGACAAATAAAGATTATTTAATTGACAATGAATAGAAAAATATGGGGAAATTGTAATGTAGAGCCCACAGGGATCAACACAATCCAGTCTCAACTAGAAAAGCACTCAGAGAGCTCATACCTCCGCCAAGGAGCTTCAGTCCACCCCAACACAATCTCCCAATTCACATATTTTGTATGAAACGTTACAGATACAAATGTAATTACATACAGTTCAAATGTCCTACCGACAATGCAGCCTTCACCCCATCCGACCTAATGAACAGGCGCGGCCTCTAGCGCGGCAGCTCCTAACAGCCTCCCAGCTTCTTAGACAACCGGAGATAAGAATGCCGGCCCAACCGTGTGTATGTCGCTCAGGAAGGAAAGAGAACTCCGCCATTGTCGCTGTCTGTCGCGTGGAGCCCCAAAATGTCATGTGGTCAGAGGGGGTTACCCCAAAAATAAGAGTGCCCTCTGGTGGCTTTTACAGTAAACTGCATTTAATTGTTCACCCGGTTACACTTACATTAAAAAAAACACAAGGAACTGGTACTAAGTTAGGCTCTGGCTCCGAACTAGACCTGGAACCAGCTCAGTGGAAAAGGGGTAGCATAGTGCACTACATAGTAAACAGAAAGTGACTGTGTGAACATCATGTTTCTAATTCTTGTGCTTTTAAATTCTGATTGTTTCATGAAAGTGGAAGACTTTTTAAAAATCAAGAGCTCATTTCAAAACAGTCTTAAAAGCACATGCAAAAACACAAATAGAGGAATCTGTGAAGTAAAAAGTGACTACTGTGGTAATAAACTTTTGCAGGTCATAATGTGTTCATGAACATGTGGCTCAGAGCAGGAAGCTGATTAAGAAATAGTGCTTTCAGGTCTGTGAAAAACCAACATATTCTACGTGAACAGTCATGTTGCAAAGCTAGCTAAAGATGTACTCCCTGAGCAGAAGCCTGAGTGCATTAGGAGCATTTCAAGTACAGCATGTATGAAGCTAAATCTCCTGAGGCTTGGAGCGAGGTTCCCCCACCCAGCATTAACATTGTGGCTTGTGTGTGGTCACTGAGGCGACGGCGAGCAGGATTTGGAATCAGATTCTCCAAAATCCATGTCGTTCACTGTTCCATGCATCCACCAGACACCACGATGCAGAGAGAAATTCTTTGCAGGGCTTTCACTCTGTCTAACACACAGAGCACCAACGTTGCTATTTTTACTTCACATTGTGATTACATGTTGACTGACCATCTCCATGGCTACCAGCATCTCTGCAGATATATTGATGAGGTATGAATGTGCCGCTCTGGCTTTCTCTCTCGCATTCGTCTTGCAGCCCAGATGGGCTCCCACTCTGGAGACGCTACTTTCTGTGGGGAATTTTATACTTTGTGCTTTAAGCCAAATCACCCTGAGACATGGCACCACGTCAGCTTTCATCTCTTCACTTTCATCTTCTCCTACAGTCACGTCCTGACCCTCAGACCAGCTCACACCTCTGAAACTACGAGTATGAGCCTCGAATAACTAAAAGTAGGGTCCAGCTTTGATCTTCAGGCCCTTAAAGGTGTGTTTCATGTTGTATGACATCATTACCATCTTATGCAACACACTCAATAGCATTTGTACTATAAAAATCCCAGTTTTTGATGTGGACATTTTTTCATACTACCTATTTTCACAAATACTTCTAACAGACTTAATATCTTTACAACTCATACACTGTTGTATGTCTTTGCTCACAGTATACACCAATGAGGCATAACATCACGACCACCTGCCTAATATTGTGTTGGTCCCCCTTATGTGGTCTAAAATGCTCTGAACCATTGGGCATGGACCAGAGGACCTCTCAGGGTGTCCTATGGGGTCTGGAACCAGGACGTTGGCACTGGATCCTTTGGGTGCTCTGGCTTGTCCAGTGGGGCCTCTGTCAATCAAACTTGTTCCACTGCATCCTGTTGATGCTTGATCACAATGGGGTGTAGGAAGTTTGGAGGTCAGATCAACATGTTGGACCATTGTCATGTTCCTCAACATGTTCCTGATTGGTTGATGTTGTTTCCATGTGGTGGGGTGCATTTTCCTGCAGTGACATTTGGGATTTCCATTTGCATGAGGGAGTGTGTTTGTTGTGGGACAATGTTTATTTGGGAGTCTAAGTCTCATCAACGTGGATGTTAAAATCCAAGGTTTTCCATCAGAACACCACATAGTACCAATATGATCAATGTTATTCATTTCACCTGTCAGTGGTCATGATGTTGGGGCTGATCGGTGTCTTATTAAACAGTATAATTTTCCATGAAACTGTTTATTTTTGAAATTGCATCTTACAAGTATCTTAGCACATCAGAGTCCTGAGTTGTTAGAATATTTAAGTGCATCTATGAATAGATTCTGTATGTGTTGTATGTAAGATGAGATAAGATAAAATTCATTCATCCCGAAGGAAATTGTTTCACCAGAGTACAATAAAGTGTCTAATATAAGTCTAAAAAATAAAATAAAATATCATAAGTAGAACAAAAGCAAGCTAAATGACTAGAAACAGATAAATAAACATAAAGTGAATAGAAAGTAAACAGATGTATTGCACATAAATATTGCACTTGGCAATGATGATGTTGACAGTGAAAACTATTACACCTGGAAAAAACTGCACAGATATTGAAAGTACGATTACATTGCACATGAAATTGAATAAGTCTGTTCTCCTGCAGAAGGGGGAGCAGTCATACAGTCTGATTGCCACAGGACTTTCATACCTGACCTCCAGTGGCGTTCTGTGGTCCACCTCAGTGGTCTCCGTCAAGGTGCTCTGACAGGACGTCAGCGTGGCATGCAGGGGGTGAGAGGTGTTGTCCAGGATGCTGAGCAGCTTCCTCAGCATCCTCCTCTCTGACACCTCCACCACAGACTCCAGCTCAGCCCCCTGGACAGAGCCAGCTCTCCTGATGGGCTTGTTGAGTCTGTTCGTGTTACTGTTGGTGGCTTCAGCGTAGAAGAAGACGCTGGTGACCAACAAGTGATAAAACATCTGCAGCGCATTTCTGCAGAAGATCTGAGCCTCCTGAGGAAGTGCAGTCGGCTCTGACCCTTCTTATACGCAGCATCTGTGTTTACAATCCAGTCCAGTTTATTGTCTATGTGGACACCCAGGTACCTGTAGTGATCCACAAAGTCCACCTCTGATGCGTTACTTGGTCTTCGAGACGTTGAGCTGCAGGTGGTCAAGTCCGCCCCACTCCACGAACCTGTCCACCACAGTCCTGTACTCAGCCTCCTGGTCCCTGCCGATGCAGCCCACGATGGCGGAGTCGTCCAAATACATACATACTTGTACATCTATCAGTCCCTCCAGGATTTCGTGGCCGTTTTTCCAGATTGTTGCTCCTAAAATGCCTGAATTTGCGAAAGCTTTTCTAAAAAATTGCGATGAAAGTTGCGATGTTTTAAGCGTATTTGTTGTAATGAAATTGCAGGAGACGGTAAAAAATTGTCAAAAAGTTGCAGTTTTTTCTTTCTTTTGTATGATTCATTAAAAATTTTAAAAGTTTAAAAAGTTAATTTCACATCCTGGCACACACGTGTTCACACACACACGCTCACAGCTCGTCACGTCAGTTAATGAATCTAACTGACCTTCATTGTTTCAGTGCTGCCACAGATCTGGATGCAACAGCTTCATCACGGTGGTTTGTCTGGTCTGTGGTCCGCTGGTTTCACCCATTCTCCTGATATGTTTACGGTAGAAAAGTGTTTGTCAGTGGATGGTTTTGGTTTGTGTTCCACCTCAATATTCCACGGGGTGAAAACAGTTTAGCTCCGCTTTGGTGAAGAACATCAGGGAATTGTTCTGCAGTAGTTTTTGTTGCATACGCATCTGTATCTTCAAACCATAAACAAGGAAGTGAATCCGGTGACGTACGTGCATTACTGGGGACTGCTGTGATTGGTGGAACTCACGGGAGGCGGGACAAAATTGCGGAAAAGTTGCGGTTATTGGACAAAATTGCAAGGTCGCGCAGAATTCATGGAGACTGGTTGCATTTGCGTTAATTGTTGCATCGCAACATCTAGAGGGACTGATCTATAACACATCTGGTGCAGTTGTATTTTGAGGCAGACACCTGAAGAAATATGTATTTTTTAGTTTGTTTTGTTTATTTGATCTAATTTATTTTAATTAATTTGAGTTTAGATGTGATTGTTGTTTCTTCTTGTTGTTCTTCTTGTTAGGATACCAGCAGCGACAGTGTAATGCAAGGAATTATTCGTATTATTATTGTTCTTCTTCCTTCTTTTTTTAAAATTTGACATAATTTAGAGTGACCAATTAGCCTGATTTTCGTGTTTTTTTTTAAATTGTGGGAGGAAACCGGAACACGGGGAGAACACAGAACTCCACACAGAAACAGGTGGAGGTGTTTCTGTGGGGCTGCAGCGCTAAACACTGAGCCACTGCGCTGCCCGTTGGGGGGAGAGGACAGAGGGGTGAGAAAAGGGTGAGAAAGTGGTGAAAGATGGGAGTCTTTGAGGGGAGGTGGGCACAGATGAGATGCAGACTGGAGGTGGAGAAACATGGGATTATTTTTGGAGATCTCTCATTATGGCCTCTTTTTATTTATTTATTTTTTATAAACAAAAGGTCTACTTTAAATGCATTTGTGACATTTTATTCATCAAAAATTGTTCAAATTTCTCTACGTCCATCTGTTCTTACACCTCCTGTCTCCAGCAGGGTCTTTCTGGACACATTAACATCATATCTGCAGTTTGTTTTATTCATGACCACCTGGTGCTGATTCACTGGAGGTGTGGCCCCAGGTTTGCCTCCGGCCAGTCAGACTACTACTTAATGAATGGTGCAAATTTCCTGACATGGCGTCTTTACCACAGGTAATCACTACAGCTGGAGATGTCTAGTCTACAACTGTTCATTCGACCTTGTTTACACTTGGCGGGTGTGTTGCTATGGGCCGAAGGAAATTCTGTGCCCATTGTAATGTCTCTTGTATGAACTATCCTCAAATTTACACAACAGTATGTCTTCAATGTCTTCAGCAGGCGTGTTCTCAAAAGCTTGGTAACTGCAGCTCATTCTAAACTGCATGCAACCTTGTTACCATAATATAATGTATATAAAAGACGGAGACAGCCTCCAGGTGAGAAGAGTGAAGCTCATGCAGAAGGGCCTTTAACCTGCATTCTTTCAAACAGCCAGCAGGGGGCTGAGAAATCAAGTCTGATTGTATAGAAGTCTAACCTACTTCTGACTCGATTTATTACCTCAATAAACATTTTCTAAAAGAGTTTTTGGTCTCAGTTGTTAGTTTTAAATCTCCTTCAACGCGGCATGATGTTCGTTTAGCAGATTATAATCCAAGTTAGAGGAAAAGAGGCAATAAAGCGAGGTCTAAGTTACCCGACCAAGAAATTTGTGCCACCTTAAACTGAATTCGAATGCAGAGGAGGATCAAATACAATTTCAGAGCATCAGAATTCAATTTCAAACGACTACATTCGGTTTCAAGTTCATTCAAATTCAGTTTTTATTCAATAAATTAAATTTCAGTTGCTGTGATTGAAGTTTTGTTTGAGTTATTCAAGTTGAGCAATGCAGATTCACATAGAAATCAATCAAATTCAGCTTCAAGAGGCACAAATTCTCCTTTGAGATCCCTGAATTGCAGACAGAACTTGTCCTGAGTGCATGTTTTTTGCGGTGCAGAAGCCCTTAACCTGTCTGCGAGCGAACGAAAACTGAGATTTCAATCGGTCGGCGCTCAGAAGCGGCTGGCAGGACGCGGCGTGTTGGAATTTCAGCAGCGTAATTCAATTTGTGCCTGTTAATACATTCAGCGCTGTCGGATCCGTGTCCTGTATTTACGTAGCTGGAATAACACTTGATCCTGCATCGTGTGGCCCGACGCTCGGTGCCGTAATAAAGAGAAGCGCCGCTGTGAGCCTAAAGGGCTGCCGATCCTCCAACGCTGCCTTCTAACCTCCCCAGCCAAGGCCTTGTGTTTTGGCTGGCGCCCATCAGTGTAGTCAGCTGGTCAGCACATCTCTTGCTTTGAGAAGTCAGGTTTTTTTTTTTCCTCTTTTCGGCGAGGTGTAGCGCTGTCTGCGGAACACAAACACCTTCAGCAGACGGCTTCACACCCGAGGGCAAACATGGAAAATGTTCCCTGCCTCTGCTTTTACAGGAATGTGAGGAAAGTTTCTGGCTTATTTTATTAACACACGTGGAACAAAGTGTAAAAGACCATTCTGTGGTCTGAGTGCATTTCATCTGCTCTCTTAAAATAGGTATCCAAAGCAGGATTCATAACTACACAGAACAACCAACGTACATATCTTCTTATAGTTCCAGATTCATGATGTCTCTAAACTAACAATTAAAAACTGCCGGTGTTAGTTTCCATTTTCTAACATGTCGCCTTTACTTTTCTATTTCTACTTCCTGTTCGGCCTTTATCAACTTTTTTAAAGCTGAGGTAGGCAGTTTTTCTTGGCGTCATTGTCCAAATAATCCACACTAACCCTTCAGAATATTTGTGTGAATGTTCTCATCCAGGTCAAAGTCATTCTGGGCAGTTCAACCGAAGGCAGCTGGACTTAGTAGAATGTCTGTGAAGATGTTTCACCTCTCATCCAAGTGGCTTCATCAGTTCATGCATGTCAAGACTAGACTGGGCTAGTCTGACTTGCTGGTGGGAAACCCAGGTATTTACCTCTGTGGAGGTGTTTGCAAAGACCAGTGGTGACCAACGGTCGTTAGTGCTCCAAAGGTGTGACTCAGATGATGCTTCATGATGTAACGACAGTCGTTGGGGTCGTTAGGAGTCACATGCAGCCAATCAGTTTGCTGACAGAACAGTCTCATAACAACTAGCCTACGCCTAGAGGAGTTAAGGAAGCCACCTATGTAAAAGTGGATAAACCATCCCTCAACAGGGGAGGAGGTCTGCCACACCACCTATCTCTACCCAGGAGATTCAACAACTTAACCTCTAAGAACCAAAGTCGCTCACAAATGGTCCAGAGTGACTCGAACAGCTCTGACGAGTGTTGCTCTTGATTTGCCTCATGTGACCCCTAACGACTCTGACGACCCCAACGACTGAACAGGCGAAGAGCCATGAAGAACATCATGGAAGCTGCTGAAAAGGCTTCCCGTTCCTGGTTGAAGAAGGGGAATGGGTGGTGTAATGCGTTACCTGGACACA